>PISX010019536.1:0-37865 GCA_004024625.1 Mellivora capensis | reverse complement strand
GGATGAATCCCACCTGGTCATGGTGGATGATCTTTTTAATGTGCTGTTGGATCCTGTTTGCTAGGATCTTGTTGAGAATCTTAGCATCCATATTCATCAGTGATATTGGTCTGAAATCCTCCTTTTTGGTGTGGTCTTTGCCTGGTTTGGGGATCAGGGTAATGCTGGCTTCATAAAAAGAGTCTGGAAGTTTTCCTTCTGCTTCAATTTTTTGAAACAGCTTCAGAAGAATAGGTGTTATTTCTTCTTTGAAAGTTTGGTAGAATTCCCCAGGGAATCCGTCCGGTTCTGGGCTCTTGTTTTTTGGGAGGTTTTTGATCACTGCTTCAATCTCGTTACAAGATATTGGTCTATTCATGTTGTCAATTTCTTCCTGGTTCAATTTTGGGAGTTTATATTTCTCCAGGAATGCATCCATTTCATCTAGGTTGCTTAACTTATTGGCATATAACTGTTGATAATAGCTTCTGATGATTGTTTCTACTTCCTTGGTGTTAGTTGTGATCTCTCCCTTTTCATTCATAATTTTATGAATTTGAGCTTTCTCTCTTTTCTTTTGGATCAGTGTGGGCAATTGTTTATCGATCTTATTGTTGCTCTCAAAAAACCAGCTTCTAGTTTCATTGATACGTTCTACTGTATCTCTAGTTTCTACCTCGTTCATCTCTGCTGTAAACTTGATTATTTCCCTTCTTGTGCGTGGAGTTGGTTTAATTTGTTGTTGATTCTCCAGTTCTTAAAGGTGTAGAGACAGCTGTTGTATTCTGGATTTTTCAATGTTTTTGAGGGAGGCTTGGATGGTTATGTGTTTCCCCCTTAGGACCGCCTTTGCTGTATCCCATAGGTTTTGGCCTGAAGTGTCTTTATTCTCATCGGTTTCCATGAATTGTTGAAGTTCTTCTTTGATCTCCTGGTTGATCCAAGCATTCTTAAGCAAGGTGGTCTTTAGGTTCCAGGTGTTTGAGTTCCTTCCAAACTTTTCCTTGTGATTGAGCTCCAGTTTCAAAGCATTGTGATTTGAGAATATGCAGGGAATAATCTCAGTCTTTTGGTATCAGTTGACTCCTGATTTGTGACCTAGTATGTGGTCTATTCTGGAGAAGGTTCCATGTGCACTTGACAAGAATGAGTATTCTCTTGTTTTAGGTTGGAATGTTCTGTATATATCTATGAGGTCCATCTAGTCCAATGTGTCATTCAATGCTCTTGTTTCTTTATTGATTTTCTGCTTGGATGATCTATTACTGAGAGAGGCGTGTTAAGATCTCCTACTATAAATGTATTCATATCGATATGACTCTTTATCTTGATTAATAGTTTTCTTATGTAATTGGTTGCTCCCTAATTGGGGGCATAGATATTTACAATTGTTAGATCATCTTGGTGGATAGTCCCTTTAAGAATGCTGTAGTGTCCATCTGTATCTCTGACTACAGTCTTTAGTTTAAAATCTAATTTATCTGATATGAGAATCGCTACCCTGGCCTTCTTTTGAGGCCCATTGGCATGAAATATGCTTCTCCATCTCTTCACTTTCAGTCTGGGTGTATCCTTAGGTTCGAAATGGGTCTCTTGTAGACAACATATGGTTGGGTCCTGTCATTTTATCCAATCTGCAATCCTATGTCGTTTTATGGGTGCATTTAGGCCATTCACATTGAGAGTGATTATTGATAGATACGTTTTTATTGACATCGTGTTACCTTTGAAGTCTTTCTTTCTGTAGATTGTCTCTATATTTCTGTTCAATGACATTCTTAGGATTTTTCCTCTTTTATAGAACCCCCCTTAATATTTCCTGCAGTGTCGGCTTGGTGGTCGCATATTCCTTTAAGCCTTGTTGGTCTTAGAAACTCTTTATCTCTCCATCCATTTTGAATGTCAGTCTTGCTGGATAAAGTATTCTTGGCTCTATATTCTTCCCATTTAAAGCCCTGAATATATCTTGCCAGCCCTTTCTGGCTTGCCAGGTTGCTGTGAACAGGTTTGACGTTATTCTGATGGGCTTTCCTCTGTACATAAGGAGCTTCTTTGTCCTAGTTGCCTTCAAGAGAGTTTCTCTAGAATTATAATTCCTCATTCTTACTATCAGGTGTCTCGAGGATTTTTGAGAATCTATAATCTTGAGGTGGAACCGTTCTGCCTCTAGTACATGAATGCTGGTTCCATTCGTGAGATTGGGAAAATTTTCATGGAGAACTTGTTCCACTATATCTTCTAGACTTCTTTCTTTCTCCTCCCCTTCAGGGATTCCAATAATTCTGATGTTGGAACGTTTCATGCATCATTTATTTCCCTGATTCTGTTTTCATGGCTTCTAAGCTGTTTGTTCCAGGCTTCCTCCTGAACCTTACTCTCTGTTTGTCCTCCAGATCACTAATTCTATCTTCTGTCTCAGTTACCCTAGCTTTTAGAGAATTTAGATTAGATTGGAACTCACTGAGAACATTATGAACATCATCCCTGGTGGCTTTCAGTTCTGTTTAACATTGTGAACATCATCCCTGGTGGCTTTCAGTTCTGCCCTAATCAATTCCGTTTGGTCATCCATGGCTTTCTCCAACCTAGCTATTGCCTGGATAATTGTTAGCCTGAATTCCCTTTTCGACATATTGTCTATTTCGATAGCCATTAGCTCTGTTGCAGAAGGCCCATCCTCTGAATTTTTCTTCTGTTGGGCATTCCTCCTCCTAGTCATTTTGGTGAGAAATGGCTGATCGGATGTAGCTGGATGTATTGACTGTGGTGCAGTCAAAGTGCACCCTGGGACGCTTCTGAGCAATCAGGAGTCCCCACCCAAAGGAGAGAAAAAAGAAAAGAAAAAGAAAAAAAAAAAGAGGAAGAGAGAAAGGAAAAAAGGGAAGATAAAAGAGAAGGCTCAGCCCAAATGGGCCCCAAGGTAAGATTTATGAAGTATACAAACAAAAAACAGACAAAGAGGGACGCCTGGGTGGCTCAGTTGGTTAAGCGGCTGCCTTCGGCTCAGGTCATGATCCCAGCGTCCTGGGATCGAGTCCCACATCGGGCTCCTTGCTCGGCAGGGAGCCTGCTTCTCCCTCTGCCTGCCACTCTGTCTGCCTGTGCTCTCTCCCTCTCTCTCTCTGACAAATAAATAAATAAAATCTTTAAAAAAAAAACAAAGAGACTGATAAACGTATATGACAAGAGAAGAAAAAAAATATATAGAAGACAAACAAACAAAAGAATCTCGTCAAAAAGAACCCCAAGTATAAGACTTATATACTACCAGGACAAACACAAATACTCAGAAACACTGAAAAAGATGGGAGAGTGGTTATAAATTCTCAGTGTTGGTGAGGAAGGTTATTTTGATTCTTCCTGGATGTATCTTGATATCTTTGTTAAAGGACTCAATTTTCCTACGATAATGGGGGATTAAAAATTGGTTTACCTATAGGGGTAGCATTGATTGGGGAAAGGGGATTACCTTGAAGTTTAACTCTATATGAATATTAAAAAATAAAAAGAAAAAAGAAAAGATGAACTAAACTAATGTAAAATTTAAAAAAATTAAAAAATAGAAAAGCAAAAGAAAAACACGGGTATATGTACCAAAAAGTTCAGGTTAAAAGGTTATTATGGAATTTGATGTACTGGACATCTCACTGTGATGGTAAATAGGCTAAGAAAATCTATATAAAAAATAAAAAAAATGAACCAGAATAGTGGGAACGAATTAAAAATTAAACGTTGTGTCTACGAAGTAGTGGTGGTTGTTCTCTTGTCGGTTTTTTTTTTTTCCCGGTTGGCTTTCTGGGGGAAGGCCTCCTGCGTGGGTTTTCAGGCAGTTTCCTGAGTTAAGTCCTCCTGCCCCCCTCAAGGGGGTGGGCTCTGAGGAAACCGGTTTTTCAGGCTTTTGTTCTCTGGAGGTTTTTATGTTTGTTCATTTGTTTTCTCTCCCCTTGGCAGCTCTTGATGGTTTTTGGAGGTTTAGAGGAAAGCAAACTGCACCCAGACTTCCCTCTCAGAGAGAAGCCTCAGTCTGTTCCCCTCTGGGTGCTGCAGAGCACATAAGTTTCCCCCTGGCCGCTGGCAGAGCACGTTCCCAGTCGCGGTCCCTGGGGACACAGGGACTCCTGCTTGTACCCCAAACCACAACAGCGGCGGCTGTCTGGGCCACTCCAGACCGCCAGAGAGGTCTCAAGCAGCGATCGCACACTTAGATTTTCCCACTGGCCCGGGCTGGGAGTACTCTGCCTTTCCCGGACTGAAAGCTCCCAGCTGGCGCTTTGGCGTACCTTTCTCAGAGGAGGGTGTAGGGCGCATCTCAGGCTCTGATAGCGCGGCGCCGTGCATGCGTGGGGACTGCAAAAAGGTTGTGTTTCTGCCGGCTGGCGAGGCTCCCAGCCCCTCACAGAAGCCGTTCCCCACGCGCCCTTAGGCGCACTCGCTCGCAGCTCAGGGACCAATACTTGGTTTCTCCACCGCACTCTGGCTCAGTGCCAGGTGTGGCTGTCCTCGGTCCGGGGACTTAAGCCCCTGTCCCTAACCATCCCGATTCCCACAATTTCCCCTCATGATCCTTTGCTCTTTTTGAGTGCTTTCTACCAGATTCTAAGTTAATGCTGGTCTCCAGTTGTGGGGCACTCGTATTGGGGTGTTACTTTCCAATGGGTCATTTCTGGTGGCTCCCTCCCCCTTTTGTTTATCTTCTGATACCAGTCCGACGTTCTCACTCCGCTTTACCTGCCCACTGGCATCTTCTGCCCCCGTAGAGATACAGATGTGTATAATTCTGATCTCAGGCTGATTTCATGGGTGATCGGAGTTCCTTGGTAGGTAATCAGCTCACTTCAGGGTGCAGATTGAAACGCGCCTCCTCCTAGTTCCCCGCCATCTTGTCTCCTCCAAATTTATTTCATTTTTAAAAAAGATTTTATTTGAGAGCGAGAGAGAGAGTGAGCTTGTGCAGGAATTGGGGGAGGGGCAGAGGGAGAGGAAGAAGGACAAGCAGACTCCCTGTTGAGCTGGGAGCCCAATGTAGGCCTCCATCCGAGGACCCTGAGATTAAGATCCAAGCCGAAGTCGGACACTTAACCGACTAACCCGCCCAGGCACCTCTTTTTCTCCAATTTAAACTTTCTAGTATTTCCTTGGTAACTCTTAAAATCATTAAAATAGGTCAAATATAGATATGGTGTAAAGTCAGAAAATACAGATCTCTAAATTTTTACTTAGGAGACAAAATGTTGGGAAACCACAGAGTTAGAGCATAAGTTCAACTTTTGTAACAGACCAAAGTACATTTCTGTGAAGAAAGTAGTATATTCTCTCTTCCATAATAGTGCAGAGATCAGAAGGTGATTCAGGGTGGATGAGTGGCTCCACACCATAAGGTGGTTCACAATGCAGGTTCCTTAAATTTGCTCTGCCATTGCCTTTGGTGGTGCCCTTGTTTCCAAGGTCAAATGGAAATGGAGTTCTGGTTGGCAGAACTGTCCACCTTCCAGTCTATAGGAGGAAGGAAGAGAAGCAGAGGGCAAGGCACTTTCTTAATGGTTATACCTAGTTGCAAGGAGGCTGAAATTTTAGTTAAGGTATTTAGAGTTCCAGGTTTTTTGAAATACTGATATGTTATTTACAAGTACTCCCTTTCTAAAAAAGATTTTATCTGAGAGAGTGAGCCTGTGTGTGAGAAAGCAAGTGCATCAGACAGCACAAGTGGGGCCACTGGGGTGTGGGGAAGGGCAGAGGGAGAGGGAGAAGCAGCCTCCCTGTTGAGCAGGCCTGATGCAGGCCCTGATCCCAGGATCCTGGGATCATGACCTGAGCTGAAGCGACTGAGCCACCCAGGCGCCTGACAATTATTCACTTTTATCAGAGATTTGTCTGAGACTTGACTCAAATTCTATCTCAGAAAATGTTCTGCATACTTCTGCTTGGGGTTAGGATATAAAAGACGCTAAAGACCTTCACTCCTGTGGCTAACAAGGCAAAATAAAATTTATACTCTTCTATGGGATTAGTGCAGATGGTCTATACAGGAAACTTGAACTGAACTGAATTCCAGAGAGAGATAAGCCCTTTGTAAGAGAGTGAAGAGCTTTGCAACTTCCATACCCTGGGAGGGATGAATGGGGAAGATGTGGGTTGTCAGCAGGATCTAGTCTGCCATCAGTGGAGGGAACATACAGGGATGAGAAGGATTAAATCAGTTGAGCCTTTAACAAGCAGTGTGGTCTGCTAAGATGGATTGGAACACAAAAATTGCAAATACAAAATCAATCACTTGTTTTAACAATTTTCTCCCCCAATCCTGCCCTAATTTTGCTAAAGTGGCAGTAGACAGAAAGCTGGGAGTGTAGGCTTATGCATTTTCAGAGTGACTGGATTCTGGAGCCCTAACAAAGCTAAATCCAAAGGCAAACCAACAATATCTGAAAAGGTAGCTCAACCCCTCCTATTTAAAAAACTCATGAGATAAAAAGGTAGAGATTGGAAATTCAGGTGACTTCAATAGCTGAAGTCCAGCTGCAATTCAATTCAAATCTAGAAGGAATCTGAGAAATTCTTTCCTGTCACAAAATATAGGACTCAGATTTTGCATTCCATTTCTGATGTGTATGTGTTTTTTCCCCCACACAAAGCAATTTTCCAACACCAGCTAGCTGTCTTACAGTTCAACTCAATTCTGACATTATCTACCTGCAAATAGCTTCCTGTAAGTTAAGGGCACAGTCCTACAAGAACGCCTCCCACTCCCACTTCAGACACCAACTGGAAGTTCAGATTTGTCACTTCTTCTGACTTACCAGATATAGATCAGAGGTTCCAACAACCCCCTCTTCGGGTTTGGTTAGTTTGCTAGAGAAGCTCACAAAACTCAGAGAAACATTTTACTTAGTAGATTACCAGTTTATTATGAAAGGATATAATTCTGCAACAGCCAGATGAAAGAGACACATAGTGCAAAAGACATAGGGGAAGGGGCACATAGCTTCCATGCCCTCTCTGGGCACTCCACAATTCTAGAACCTCCATGTGTTCACCAACCCAAAAGCTCTCTCTGAACTCTGTTGATTTTAGGTATATAAGAAGGATTTGTTACATAAGCATGACTGATTAAATCTTGGCCATTTGTTATTGAAGTCAATATTTAGTTCTTCTCCCCTCCCCAAAGGCGAGAAGTGAGACTGAAAGTTCCAATCCCCTAATCACATAGTTGGTTCCTCTGGTGACTAACCTTCATCCTTAGGTTACCCAGAAAGTTTACAAAAGTCACCTCATTAACATAGCAAAAGATACATTTATTGTTTCCATTACAGGAAATCCCAAAGGTTTTAGGAGATCTGTGCCAGGAATGGGACAAAGACCAAATATATGTATTTCTTATAGTAAATCACAATACTGCCAAGGACAGACTTGTATTCTCTGGAATAAAGTAATATTATGTTATAATGTGCAATGTTCTTTTTTTTTTTAATTTCTTTTCAGTGTTCCAGAATTATGTACCACACCCAGTGCTCCATGCCCTCCAAAATACCCACCACCAGGCTCACCCAACCCCCCCAACCTCCTCCCCTCCAAAACCCTGTTTGTTTCTCAGAGTCCACAGTCTCTCAGGGTTTGTCTCCCCCTCCAATTTCACCCAACTCACTTCTCCTCACCATCTCCCCTTATCCTCAGTGTTACTCCTTATGCTCCACAAGTAAGCAAAACCATACGATAATTGACTCTCTCTGCTTGACTTATTTCACTCAGCATAATCTCTTCCTGTCCCATCCATGTTGATACAAAAGTTGGGTATTCATCCTTTCTGATGGAGGCATAATACTCCACTGTATATATGGACCATATCTTCTTTATCCATTTGTTCATTGAAGGACATCTTGGCTCTTTCCACAATTTGGCAACTGTGCATTGCTGCTATGAACACTGGGGTACAGAATGCCCTTCTTTTCACTACATCTGTATCTTTGGGGGTAAATACCCAATAATTGTGCAATGTTCTTTTATAGACATCTAGAATAAACTCCCAAAACTTAAAGACATGTAACTAAGTGTGATACATAAAAAAAAAAAAAAGTCATAACTGAGGAAAAACAGCCAAGTACTTTGAAATAATTATAGGTGTGTTGAGGAATTTGCAGGAATAGATGGCATACATGGCAAAGAAAATAGGTATTTCAGGACAGAAATGGGAAATTTAAAAAAACAACTTTAGAAAACTGTAAAATACAAATTCTAAAATTTAAAACATTATCCTGACAAAAGGTTAATAAACTTGACAGGTCACTAAAAATTAGAGCATGAACAAAAGGCAAAAATTAAGGGTACTTACCCTTGAAAAGGGAATGATACTGGGTGAGACCCACATCTACATGGCTTTCTCTAAGAGCACTTCCAGAATGCATAGCACAGAGCAGACCAAACTCAACCAGAAAGCTGAAGTCTCATTGACCTTGGACTTCAGGTATTAAACTCTTCTTGGATCTTTGATTCCTAATCTATGCATGTGTATGGTAAGATATCAAAGATCCAAGGAGTAGCACAACAGCTGGTAGTCAAAAAAACTGAACAAAGATTCTGAAAGATAGTCCCTGAAAGATAGAAGAGAAAATTTTAAGTTGGAGGCCTATTTGGTTAGACCCCCCCTCCAAAAAAAGCAAATTAAACCAAAAGAAAGTTGAGGCTAAATAATGAGAACAATTAAGGCATAAGGCGATAAAAGGGATAAAAGATTTTTTGAGTACAACATAACCCTGATAACAAATTTATAGGAGACTTCAAGAAAAGAAAATTACAGGAAAAAAAATCCCTCATTAGATGGACCCCAAATTCCCTAATGATATCAAGTATTTAAGTAATTCACCAGAGGATTTATCTCATAAATATACGGTTGGTTCAACATTTGAAAATCAAACAATATAATCAATTATTAACAAAAGAAGGGACAAAAACCATCTAATCATCTTAATAGATGTGGAAGTATATTTGAAAAAAAGCCAACAACCATTCATGATAAAAACTCAACAAACTAGGAATAGAAATATACTTTCTCAACCTAATAAAAAACACCTTTAAAAAAATGCCATACTTAATGGTAGATCAAATGCTTCTACTAAGGTCAGGAACAAGGTAAACCTATTTGCTCCCAACACTTCTGCAATATTATACTGGAGGTTTAGCCAGTGCAATAAAGAGGAAAAAGAAATAAAAGGCATAAAGATTGGAAAATAAGTAAAAACTGTCTTTATTCATAAGTGACATAATTGTGTATGTTGAAAATATAAAGGAATCTCAAACTACTAAAACAAATAAGTGAGTTTAATAAGTTTGTAAGATTCCAGGTCAGTATAAAAAGTATTTCTATATTAGAGCAACATACTGAAAAATTTTAAATAAGCAAATATAATAAAGTGGTATTTATAGGATAAAACTAGGTGGTGGGTTCACTGTAAAATTCTTTCAACTTTCCTGTAGGTTTGAAATTTTTACAATAAAATATTAGAAGTCAAAGATCATAAAATATAACATTGAAAATATTAACTTATAGGGATGCATTTAATACAAGATATACAAGATCTTTACACTGACAACTATAAAGCTGCTCAGAGAAACTATAAAGGATTATTCAGAGATTAAATACCAAGATGAAAAGATATACCATATTTATGAATTAGAAGATTCCATGTGGATGTCAGTTCTTTCCAACTGACCTACAAAATCAGCAGAACCCAAATTAATTCCGGCAGGCATTTTGTCAATGACAGGCTGATTCTAAAATTTTTATGGATATGCAAAAGACCTAGAATAATGAAAGTAATCTCGAAGGACAATATTGGAGGACTTCATTACCTCATTTCAAGACTTTGAAAGCCACAGTAATCAAGATTAGTGTGGTACTGGCAAAAAGACAAACAGATTAATGAAACAGAAGAGTCCAGAAATAGACTTATAGATTGATTTTCTTAAACTAAAATGCCAAAAAAGTTAATGGAGAAAGAACGGTTTTTAAACAAATGGTGCTAGAACTGGATTATTTAAATTATATGACATTCTGGAAAAGGCAAAACCAGAGAAAGTAAAAAGGTCAAGGGCTGGAGGGACAGAGGAATGAATAGATGGAAGAGAGGATTTTTAGAGCAGTAAAACTACTCTGTAGGACACTATAATGGTAGGTACAAGTCGTTATACATTTGTCAAAAACCATAGAATGTGTAACACCAAAAGTTAATCCTAATGTAAAGAATCGACTTTGGGTGATAATGTGTTAATGTAGGTTCACTGACTATAATAAATATATAAGTAAATGTATAGTTCTGGTACAAGATGTTGATAGTATGGGAGGATGTGTAAGGAGAGTGGGTATATGGGAAATCTCTACCTTCCTCAGCGAATTTTGCTGTGAACCCAGAACTGTCCCCCAAAATAAAGTCCATTTCTAAAAAAGTAACACATTGCTGATACACACAACCACCATTTCAAGATCTTTATGTTGATGAAAAAGAAACCAGACTTAAAAGGATTCATGGTATATGATTCCATTTATATAAAGTTAACAACAAGCAAAACTAATGTATATTGATGTAAGCTGGAGCAGTAGTTGCCTCTGGGTAGGGCATGGTGCCAAAGGGGCAAGGGGCAGCTTTCTAGGGTAATGGAAATGTTCTATAGCTTTTTTGGTTACACAGGTATCCACATTTGTCAAGATTTATCAAACTACAGCTGTAAGATCTGTACGTTTTACTATATGTGTTATATCTCAATTCTAAAAAGTAAACTTTAATTTTTATTTATTTATAAGATTTTATTTATGTATTTGAAGAGAGAAAGAGCAAGCACGAGCAGGGGGAGGGGCAGAGGGAGAAGCAGACACCTTGCTGAGTGGGGAACCTAATGTGGCACTCGAACCTAGGACTCTGGGATCATGACCCGAGCCAAAGGCAGACACTTAATGGACTGAGCCACGTACGTGCCCTAAAAAGTAAATTTTTAGAAAATTCAACATAATTAGGGGCACCTGGCTGGCTCAGTCAGAAGAACATGCAACTCTTAATCTCAGGGTTGTGAGTTCAAGCCCCACACTGGGTGTAGAGATTACTAAAAAATAGATTTAAAAATTTCGGCACAATTACATACCATTTACACACCTATTAAAGTGGCAAAATAAAACAAGAAACTGACAATATCGAGACCTGATGTGAATGCAGAATAACTGGAATTTTCATACTTTGCTGGTGGGAATATAGAATGGTATAACCACTTTGGAATAAGGTTTTCTATAATATTAAACAAATACTTATCATGGCCTACCAATCCCAGTCCCAGGCATTTACCCAAGAGGAAGTAAAATTATGTTCACATGAAAACCTGACACAAATGTTTACAGAAGCTCTATTCATGAGGGCCCAAACCAAGAGACCATCCACATGTCCATCACTTGGGTCTATGAATAAATAGTACCAATTCATACAACACAATACTGTTCAGCAATGAGAAGACATAAATTAACAACCTGGATGAATCTCAAAAGCAGTGTTAGGTTAACCCATCCTCAAATGGCTACACAGAAATATATGGTTTCTTTTATATGATATTCTGGAAAAGACAACACCATAGGACAGAGAACGGATTAAGTTGTTGCCAGGGGCTGGGGGAAGACTGACACAAAAGGGCATGTGAGAACTTCTGGAGATTATAAAACTTCTCTATTTTGACTGGAGTAATGGGTACATTAGGATTTTCAGAGCTGCATATCTAAAAAGATTAACTTTTACCCAAGTTTTACCTCAATAAACTTGACTTTAAGGTATAAAGTAGAGGAACCTGTCTGGCTCAGTTAGTAGAGCATGTGACCCTTGATCTTGGAGTTTTAAGTTTGAGCCCCATGTTGGGTGTAGAGATTATTAAAAATGAAAGTTTAAAAAATAGAAAAAATAAAAAGTGAAAGTCAATTTACAAACCAGTAAATGGAAAACTTATTTCAAACTGAAGTTCTAACTAACTCAATGCAAAGAATCTGACCTGATTTGTAAAAGCGAACAAACAAAAACAAGAGCATAACTGCACCACTTCTCATATGCTGGACTACAGCATGTAGCTCTGATTCTGGTTTATACGAGGATGTACAGGTTCACGATATAGATGACCCATTTTTCATTGTGCTAGGTATTCACTCATCCAACAAACACTGAGCACTTCCTGTACACCTTGCCCCATGATAGATGCTGACCATAACATTGTCAGATATAGGTCTAGTCTCAAAGATCTTACAATGCAGTGAAGAGGACAAATAAGAAACAAATACATCATAAACAAGGAGATTTATCTTCAATAAATTAATTATACGTTGTTTTTTCATAATCAGACATAGGAATGTCCACATTCATTATAATACATCCTAACTGGCAATTTGGTTACCTGAAGCCCTATCCTTTGTATGTTTCCTTTGTTTATTTTAGTCAGATGTCAACTTAAAATAAAAGTCAATTTAAAAATCCCTTTGCAGAGAGTAGTTAAGAGGGTGGAGGAGTGGATGGGGGAGCCCTAAGCTTGCTTCATTCCTTGAACACAACTGAATAAATATCAAATCGTTTTGAACACCCAAGAAATTGATCTGAGAGAGCAAAACTGCAAAAGAGGAAGCAAAAAAATGACCATATCATGGAAGGTGGGAGCTGTGGAGAGTTGATTTGGGGGAGAAAAGAACTGAGGGTGCTATAGGGGGAGGGAGCCCTGACCATGGAAAGAGAGGTGGGGGGGGGCAGGAAGACACACACACACACACACACACACACACACACACGCACACACACACAGAGGAATCAGCATGCAGGGCATTTCACAAGAAAAACTCTTCCCCAAACTACTGCCTGGGAAAAGGAAAGGGACTACCGCAAGCATTGATAAGCAGTGGAGCGCAAAGTCTGAAGTTTTGGAAGCCTGGGAGCAGGCCGTGTGGTCTCAGGATCCCCACAGTCCCACGGGGAGAAACAATTTTCCTGCTTACAGTGCATTTGGGAAAGGGGACACAATCGCTCCGGGAACAAAAGACCTCATGGGCACTACTGAGCTGCCCTGTTCCTTGCATAGGAACAAAGACACTGGGTGAGGGCAGCAAACCATGGTGCTGTCTTTTTGCCAATCTTTACCACAAACTCCAAACTGCTGTGCTATCTGGCAAATGGCAAAGGGTGGGGAGACCCTTGCCAATCTTTACCACAAACTCCAAACTGCTGTACAAACTGGCAAATGGCAAAGGGTGGGGAGACCCTCACCCAGAGAATCAGCATTGCGCCTCAGGGATCTCTAAAATTTGGAGTTTTGAAACTCAGCCCTGTGCCTGAGTTAAAACACAGGAGTACTGTACCACAGCTCAGAGGCAGGCAGGGTGAAGGCAGGGATCTGAAGGAAGCTGGGGACACAAGAGAGATGACTGATCTTTTGTGAGAGCTTCCTGAAGAGTGGTGGGTGTGAACTCACTGCTCAGGGGTCAAGAGAAGATGGCAACCCTATTCCCCCTACTACCCTCCCACCCCCGCCCATCAGCACTGAATTAGTATCTTTAAATAGTCATCTGAATGTAAAACGGACTAAATGCTCCAATTAAAAGACATAGAGTATCAGAAGGAATAAAAAACAAGACCGTCTATAAGAGACTCATTTTAGACCTAAAGATACCTATAGATTTAAGGTGAGGGGGTGGAGAACCATTTATCATTACTGGATATCAAAAGAAAGCCAGAGTAGCCATATTTATAACAGACTACATTTTTTTATTTTTTAAAGATTTTATTCATTTGACAGAGAGGGAACACAAGCAGGGGGAGTGGGAGAGGGAGAAGCAGGTCTCCTGCTGAGCAGGGAGCCCAATATCGGGCTCAATCCCAGGACCCCGGGATCATGACCTGAGCCAAAGGCAGATGCTTAATGACTGAGCCACCCAGGTGCCCCCAGACTACATTTTAAATCAAAGACTGTAATAAGAGATGAAGAAGGGCACTATATTATAATTAAGGGGTCTACCAAACAAGTATATCTAACAACTGTAAATATTCATGCCCCCAACTTGGGAGCACCCAAACATATAAATCAATTAATAACAAACATAAAGAAACTCACTGATAATAATACAGTAATAACAGAGGATTTTAACAGCCCACTCACAGCAATAGACAGATCATCTAGGCAGAAAATCAACAAGGACAATGGCTTTGAGTGATACTGAACCAGATGGACCTAACAGATATATTCAGAACATTTTATCCTAAAGCAGAGGAAAACACATTCTTTTCAAGTGCACATGGAACATTCTCCAGAACAGATCACATACTGGATCAGAAATCAGGACTCCACTAAGATTATACCATGCATATTTTTAGATCATAACACTATGACACTTGAAGTCAACCACAAGAAAAAATATGAAAAGACTACAAATGCATGAAAATTAAAGATCATACTAATGAATGAATGGGTAAACCAGGAAATAAAAGAAAAAATTAAAAAATACATGGAAGCAAATCAGAATGAAAACACGACAGCCCAAAACCTTTGGGATGCAGCAAAGGTGGCCCTAAGAGGTAAGTATATTGTAATACAGGCCTTCCTCAAGAAGCAAGAAGAGTCTCAAACACTACCTAACCTTACACCTTAAGGAGCTATAAAAAGAATAGCAAATAAAGCCTAAAGCCAGGAGAAGGGAAATAATATAGAACAAAAATAATGATATAGAAGGCTGCCTGGGTGGCACAGTTAAATGTCCGACACCTGGTTTAGGCCAAGATCATGATCTTGGGATTTTGAGATTGAGCCCTGCATTGGGATTTGTGCTCAGTGTGCAGTCTGCTTAAGACTCTCTCTCTCTCACTCTCTGCCCCTGCCCACTGTGCTTTCTCTCTCAAATAAATAAATATTAAAATAGAAACAACACCACACACCAACAAAACAGATCAATGAAACTATGAGCTGGTCAGGATGGGTAAAATCACAACTCAGGAAAGAACAGACGTTGGCAAGAATGTGGAAAAAGGGGAATCCTCTTACACTGTTGGTGGGAATGCAAATTGGTGCAGTCACTCTGGAAAACAGTATGGAGGTTCCTCAAAAAGTTAAAATAGATCTATCCTATGACTCAGCAATTGCACCACTACATATCTATCTAAAGAGTACAGACATGGTTATTCAAAGGGGGCACATGCACCCCAATGTTTACAGCAATATCCACAATAGCCAAAATATGGAAAGAGCACTAATGTCCATCAATAGATGAATGAATAAAGATGTGATATATATATAGAGAGTGGAATATTAATCATCCATCAAAAAGAATGAAATCTTGCCATTTGCAATGACATGTGGATGGAACTAGAGGGTATTATGCTAAGGGAAATAAGTCAGTCAGAGAAAGACAAATACCATTTGATTTCATTCCTACGTGGAATTTAAGAAATGAAACAGATGAACATAGGGGAAGGGACGGAAAAATAAAATAAGACAAAATCAGAGAGGGACCATAAGAGATGCTTAACTATAGGGAACAAACTGAGGATTGCTGGAGGGGAGGTGGGTTTTAAGGATGGGTAACTGGGTGATGGGAATTAAGGAAAGCGCTTGAAGTAGAGCTGTGGGTGATGAATCACTAAATTCTACCCCTGAAATTAATAACAGAGTACATGTTAACCTACTTGAATTTAAATAAGACCTAAAAAAATAAAAAATAAAAACAGAAACAAAGAAAAACTATATAAAAGTTTCTGTGGCCAAGCAAAAGGAGAATAGAATCTAAAATGCTTTCTTTTTAGACTGTATTTCCAAATATGACATAATTCACACTTAAATACACATAAATGTATTTTACAGTAGGACATATAAGTATAAACAGCTTATATACATTTTGCTTTATTGATATAATTTTATACACATAAGCTTATATAATATCTGATAATTTCCAAAGAAAACACCTATAAATGTACTTGTCTAGACAATATAGGCAAGTTTTTAAAATGAACCAAAATAGAGATTCTGATTTCTCAGCTGCATGTGGTGGAATTATTTATGTAAAAAGATCAAATCTTAGGCATTTACTACATTAAAGAGATTTAACTTTGTTCCATGCCAGCCATGAGTGACAGTGCGAGAGACTCCACTGTGGAAAGAATAAAAATAAGGTTAAAAAATAGGTTTAAATATTTGAAAATAAGGCTTCAATAATTTCAGAACTGAAAGTATTTGACTTTCTAATTTTTATTATTTTAAATGTAAATAAAGATGATAATTGGCTTATTAAATACAAATAGAAAAAGTAGCATTTATTTTATATTTCAAATTAAAATTGAAAACAAGTTGAAAACAAAACACCTGGCATTTCACTGAACAAATCAGAGTTGTCCCCTATGTCATAGAGTCTGGAGTCAGTTCATAACAAAATGCTATGTTCTAACCCATGAATGGATCCTATTTGTGTAACAATCACCCAGTGCAAAAATGGACAAATAAGTCAGTGTTTCCTCTAACATGTTTCTAAAAGAATTTTTTAAAAAACGTTCAGCTATTCTTAATTACTACATCATGATTAGAATATGCAGAAAAAGGAAAGAGATTAACCCTGCATGCCTTAAAAAAAAAAAAAAAGCTGTGCAAAGAGATATTACTTAGTCCTCTGTTTCTACAAATGAAATAGCTCTCTTCTCCCTGTGACTCAATCCACAGACCTGTCTCCTCACATGGTATTTTGAACTGTTACACCTGTACTTTCCTGGAGTTTCTGAAATTGCCAAAACAAAACAAAAACCTCAATGCTTATTTTTTGAAAAGGAATAATTATAAAATCTACACATAATAGTAAAATATAACTGAGATCTAGTCTGCCATCTGCTTTACTTAATAATAGTTCTAGAGGGGCGCCTGGGTGGCTCAGTGGGTTAAAGCCTCTGCCTTCAGCTCAGGTCATGATCCCAGGATCCTGGGATGAGCTCTCTGCTCAGCGGGGAGCCTGCTTCCCTTCCTCTCTCTCTGCCTGCCTCTCTGCCTACTTGTGATCTCTGTCAAATAAATAAATAAAATCTTTAAAAAAAACAGTTCTAGAAATCCACTAGTGTAACATATCACACACTAAAAAGCAGTATCTTTAGTCTCAGTGTTTTACATCCGATATTCACTCACCACATTGTAATTCTGAAAAAACAAGTCAAAGCATGGCACAACTGCTAAGGGATTTTCTATGTTGGAAATGGTGAAATTTTCTAATTCTTCATGAGATTAGTACCAAAACAGTAACAGTAGCCTTAGCTACAAGAAAATATAAAAGTGGTTAATAAGTTAACATGGTATACTCACGATGGGGAAAGGATCCTCTACAGACAGCTTTGTTTAAAATGGTTACAAGAAACATATGGCAGTTTTTAAAATCAGACTCCATTTTCTCTATAGATTCCATTCTAGGAAAGAAAGTAAATTTCAATTTAGTAAGTGTATAAAGGGTTAAGGGTAGGCTACAAAATGCCTTTGGATTTCAAATGTACTTCAGTTTAATTTCCTAGGTCTAAAGATTATGAAATATAAAATTTCCTCCCCCACTTTAAAATATAAACTTTCCAAATATCTGAAGGAAAAAGTCATTATGACATAAAACTATGCTCTTTTTGGGTGGTACTGAGTTCCGAAGCTGGGATAACTGGGGATGTTCTGTTTTCCATTACACATTTCTGTATTTTTCATTTGCATATCTTCTTTTTGAAACAACAGATACATTAAAGATATAAAACCCTACATTTTAAAGTTATTAAAAAATGGGAAGGAAAAATCGAGTAAGATGAAATCAGAGAAGAAGACAAACCATCAGAGACTCTTAACTATAGGGAACAAAGAGAATTGCTGGTGTGGGTGGGTGGGAGGATAGGGTAATTGGGTGATGGGGATTAAGGAGGCTGCATGATGAAATGAGTACTGGGTGTTATATGCAACTAATGAATTACTGAACTCTAACTCTGAAACTAATGATATACTATATGTTAACAAATGGAATTTAAATAAGATGTTATAAAAAATAAAATCTTTAAAAAGATAAAAACTTTATTATGGACAATATTGAACATACATAGGGGAGGTGCAGAGGACACTCACATACCAACATCCAGCCTCAGCAGTCATCTACTGCAAAGAGGCTCTGTGCACAGCCCAGATCCACCACATTTAGAAACAAATTTGAGACCTCATAGCCCTTTGGTCATAAATATTTCAGTGTGTATACATCAAAGATACAGACTCCTTTTAAAACAGCCACAATACCGTTTGCTTGAAGATATTTAACAATGATTTTCTAATATCATCATATAACCAGTATTCAAAATTCACATTGCTTTTGAAATTTTTCACTCTTCTGCTCTAAGTCTGAATCAGGATCAATTAAATTCCATAAACTATAATGGCTGATAATGCTTCTAAAGTCCTCCTCACTCCGTGTTGTTTTTCTCACAATTTACTTTTTGAAGAAACTGAAACAGTTCAATTTTAGCCAAGCAAATGCAGCAGTGTTATTATTTCCACCTCTACGTCCCAGTGATATGGAAAGAAAAATGTGCTTTACATACTTTGAGACAGCCATAACAAAGCAAGTAAGAATTTTATTTTCATCCTGCAATTACGAATTCTAAACTACACTTAGTTTCTTTATTCAGACCATTCTGAAACAGCATAGATTAAGGTTTTAATCTTGATTAGCACTATCATGAATTCTTACCTCCTTATGTACATGTACAAGCTATTATTCCAACAGTCTGGTCAACTAGACTTGCACTTTCATTTTAGGGAAGTAACAGAGGCATTCTCATTAACTTTATGAACAAGACAGGGACAAACTACTGAACTGTACATTAACAGTAGAGGAAGGTACTTTAGATATGAAAATCAAGCTCCTGGCTCCACAACTGTCCTCTGACTTTATGGCATCTGTCTTTCTATATGATCCTGGACAATACTCTATTGAGACATCCAGAATTTGCTTTAAAATAATTCAGCAAGTTATGTATGGGGGTGGGCACCCAGAGTTTGTTACGCAGTTTGCTCTAATTGTGTATATGTTTCAAAGTGTTCATAATTAACAAAACCTACACAAGTAAACATGAATGTAATCTAAGAATATCTACTTGTTCCAATTAAAATTTTCAGCTAATTGTTTTACAACTCATAAAAAAACTGCACACTTTTGATGCTGCCTAGTTAAAATGAAAAAGTTCAACTCTTGCTTTAGTATAAGTAATATGTAATATATGATATGTGATATGTGACATGGGATATGTGATATAAGTGATATGTAATATATTGCACCAAGATGTAAAAAGGCTCCCAGAATGCACTTTACAAAAAAGTTTCGAGAATAAAGCCAGTTTAAAAAAAATATTTTTAATTTAAATTCAACTTAATTAACATATCCTGTATTATTAGTTTCTGTTGTAGAATTAGTGATTCCTCAATTGCATACAATATCCACTGCTCTTAACTTCAAGTCCTTTCCTTAATGTCCATCACCTAGTTACCCCATCCCTAAACCCACCTCCCCACCAGCAACCCTCAGTTTGTTCCCTATAGTTGTTCGTTATGGTTTGTCTCCCTCTTTTCCTCTTATTTTTATTTTGCTTAGCATGATACCCTCTAACTCCATCCACATGTTGTTGCAAACAGCAAGATTTCATTCTTTTTGATGTTTGAGTAATATACCACTCTCTGTGTGTGTCTATGTGTATATACCACATCTTTGCTCATTCATCTGTCGATGGACATCTGGGCTCTTTCCATATTTTGGCTATTGTGGACATTGCTAGTATAAACATGGGGGTGCATGTGTCCTTTCAAATCACTATGTCTGTACCCTTTGGATAAATATGTAGTGGTACAACTGTTGAGCTGTAGGGTAGCTCTATTTTAACTTTTTGAGGAACTTCCATACTGTTTTCCAGGGTGGACTGCACCAATTTGCATTCCCTCCAACAATGTAAGAGGATTCCCCTTTCTCCACATCCTTGCCAACATCTGTTCCTTCCTGACTGGTTAATTATTAGCCATTCTGCCTGGTATGAGGTGGTATCTCATTGTGGTTTTGATTTCTATTTCCCTGATACTGAGTGTTGTTGAGCATTTTTTCCTGTGACTATTGGCCATTTGTACGTCTTTTTTGGAGAAATCTCTTTCATGTTTTCTGCCCATTTCTTGACTGGATTGTTTTTTGGGTGTTGAGTTTGATAAGTTCTTTTTTTTTTTTTTTTAAATAAGATTTTATTTGTCAGAGACAGAGAGAGTGAGAGAGCATAAGCAGGGGGAGTGGCAGGCAGTGGAGAAGCAGGATCCTGGGATCATGACCTGAGCTGAAGCCAGACACTTAACTACTGAGGCACCCAGGTGTCCCTATCAGTTCTTTTATGTTTGGATACTAGCCCTTTATCTGATGTCATCTGTGAATATCTTCTCCCATTCCATAGGCTGCCTTTAGTTTTGCTTAAGCTTTTGCTGTGCAGAAGCTTTTTATCTTGATGACGTCCCAATAGTTAATTTTTGCTTTTGTTTCCCCTGCCTTTGGAGATGTGTCTAGCAAAAGGTTGCTGCCTGTGTTCTCTTTTAGGAATTTAATGGATTCCTGTTTCACATTTAGGTCTTTCATTAATTTTGAGTTTATTTTTGTGTATGGGGTAAGAAAGTGGTCCAGTTTCATTCTGCATGTGGCTGTCCAATTTTCCCAATACCATCTGTTGAAGAGACTGTCTTTTCTCCACTGGATATTCTTTCCTGCTTTGTTGATTAGTTGACCATACAGTTGAGGGTCCTTTTCTGGGTTATCTACTCTGTTCCATTGATCTTTGTGTCTGTTCTTATGGGAATACCATACTGTCTTGATGATTACAGTCTGTAATACAGTGTGAAGTCTGGAACTGTGATGCCTCCAGCTCTGGCTTTCTTTTTCAACATTCCTTTGGCTACTCAGGGTCTTTTCTAGCTTCCATACAAATTTTGGGATTGTTTGCTACAGCTTTCTGAAAAATGCGAGTGGTGTTTCAGTAGGGATTACACTGAATGTGTAGTTTGCTCTGGGTAGCACAGACATTTTAACAGTATTTGTTCTTCTAATACATGAGCATGGATTGTTTTTCCATTTCTTTTTTAAGTGTTCTATAGTTCTCAGAGTACAGATCCTTTTCCTCTTTGGTTAGGTTTATTCCTAGGTATCTTATGGTTTTTGGTGCAATTGTAAATGGGATCAATTCCTTGATTTCTCTTTCTTCTGTCTCATTGTTGGTATATAGAAATGTGATCAACCTCTGTACATTGATTTTATATCTGCCACTTTGCTGAATTCCTGTATGAGTCCTAACAGTTTTTGGGTAGAGTCTTTTAGGTTTTCAACACAGATTATCATGTCATCTGTGAGTGTTAAGTTTGACTTCTTTGCCAACTTGGATACCTTTTATTTCTTTTTGTTTTCTGACTGTTGAGGCTAGAACTGCCAGTACTATGTTGAACAGTGGTGAGAATGGGCATCCCTGTCGTGTTTCTGACCCTAGGGGACAGGCTCTGAGTTTTTCCCCCTTGAGGATGACATTTGCTGTGGGTCTTCTGAATGTTGAGGAATGTTTCCTCTATCCATACTTTTTGAGGGTTTTAATATAAAAAGGATGCTCTATTTTGTCAAATGCTTTTTCTGCATCAATTGAGAAAATCATGTGGTTCATGTCTTTTCTTTTATTAATGTGGTGCATGATCTTGATTGATTTGTGGATGTTGAATGACATTCGCAGACCAGGAATAAATCCCACTTGGTCCGGCTGAATAATCCTTTTAATGTATTGTTGGATTCTTTTTCTTATATTTTTTATTAACATATATTATTTGTATGGTTGGATTCTATTAGCTAGTATCTTGGTGAGAATTTTTGCATCCATCTTCATCAGAGATTAGGTCTATAATTCTCTTTTGGTGGGGTCTTTGGTTTTTGGGATCAAGGTAATGCTGGCCTCATAGAGTGAGTGTGGAAGTTTTCCTTTCATTTCTGTTTTTTTCAAACAGCTTCAGAAGAATAGGTATTAACTCTTTAAATGTTTGGTAGAATTCTGCTGGGAGGCCATCTGGCCCTGGACTCTTGCTTGTTGGGAGATTTTTGATTACTGCTTCAATTTTTTTGCTGGTTATGGGTCTATTCAGGTTTTCTATTTCTTCCTGTTTTAGTTTTGGTAGTTATAAGTTTCTAGGAATGCATCCATCTCTTCCAGATGGCCCAATTTGTTGCCATAGAGTTGTTCATAATATTCTCTTATAATTGTTTGTTTTTTTTCCGGTGTTGGTTCTGATTTCTCCTCTTTCATTCATGATTTTGTTGCTTTGGGTCCTTTCTCTTTTCTTTTTGATCATCTGCCTAGTGGGTTATCAATCTTATTCTTTGAAGGAACCAGCTACTAGTTTCATTGATTTATTATTTTTTTATTTCTATGTCATTGATTTCTGCTATAATCTTTATTATTTCTCATCTCCTGCTGGTTAGGCTTTATTTGCTATTCTTTTCCCAGATCCTTTAGGTATAAGGCTAGGTTCTGAATTTGAAACTTTTCTTGCTACTTGAGGAAGGCTTGTATTGCTATATATTTCCCTCTTATAATCAGTTTTGCTGTATCTGAAATGTTTCTGAACTGTCATGTTTTCATTTTCTTCCACGTTTTTTAAATTCTTCTTAATTTCGTGGTTGACCTATTCATTCCTTAGTAGGATGCTCTTTAACCTCCAAGTGTTTGTGTCCTTCCAAATTTTCTCTGTTGACTAAATTCAAATTTTATTTTTTTTAAATTCAAATTTTAAAGCACTATGGTCTGAAATAGGCATGGCATAATCTCAGTCTTCTAGTACCAGCTGAGACCTGATTTGTGACCCAATATGTGATCTATTCTGGAGAATGTTCCCTGTGTACTTGAGAAGAATGTGTATTCTATTGCTTTAGGATGAAATGCTCTGAATATATCTGTGAAGTCCATCTGGTCCATCTGGTCCTTTCAAAGCCCTTGTTTCCTTGTTGATTTTCTGCTTAGATGATCTGTCCATTGCTTTGAGTGGAGTGTTAAAGTCCCCTACTATTACTATATTATCAATGTATTTCTTCAATTTTGTTATTAATTGGTTTATATATTTGGCTGTATCCATGTTAGGAGATAAATACTTACAATTGTTAGATCTTCTTATTGGATAGACCCTTTAATTATGATACAGTATCCTTCATCTCTTATTACAGTCTTAGATTGAAAATCTAGTTTGTCTAAGGATGACTACTCTGGCTTTCTTTGGATGCCCATTAACATGATAAATGGTTCTCCACCCCCTCCCTTTCAATCTGGAGGTGTTGCTGGATCTAAAATGAGTCTCTTGTAATCAGCATGTTGATGGGTCTTGTTCTTTTACATACTAATACCCCTTTGATTATTTAGTCCATTTACATTCAGAGTAATTATTTAAAGATACGAATTTAGTGTCATTGTATTACTTGCAAAGTCACTGTACTTGTAGACTGCCTGTTACTTCTTGGTCTTTGTTAGTTTTGGGCTCTGACTTTGCTCAAAGGGATTCTCTTTAATATTTCTTGCAGGGCTGGTTTATGGTTCACAAATTCCTTTGGTTTTTGTTTTCCTGGATACTCTTTATCTCTTTATCCTTATCCTTTATCCTTAAACTTTTTTCCTGGATATCTTTATCTTGATTCTGAATGACAGCCTTGTTGGATATTCTTGGGTGCATATTTCTCCCATTTAGTACACTGATTATATAACATGCCAGTCCTTTTGGACTGCCAGGTCTCTGTGCCCAGGTCTGCCCACCAGCCTTGTATTTCTATCCTTGCAGATTCAGGACCTCTTTTCCTGAGTCACTTTCAGGATTCTCTCTTTATTTCTGAAATTTGTAAGCTTCACTATTATATGTCAAGGAGTTGACCTATTTTTATTGATTTTTGAGGGTGGAGTTCTCTGTGGTTCCTGGGTGTGAATGCTTGTTTTCTTCCCCAGATTAGGGAAGTTCTAAGCTGTAATTTGTTCAAATAAACCTTCTGCCCCTCTCTCTCTTCATTTTCGGGGACCCCTATTATCTGCATATTGTTTTGCTTTCAGGAATTGCTAATTTCTTGCAGTCTCCCTTTGTGATCCAGTAGTTATCTTTCTCTCTTCTTTTTCAGCTTCTTTATTTTCCATCATTTTGTCTTCTGTATCACTGATTTCTCCTCTGCCTCATTCATCCTTGGCATTAGAGACTCCATTTTTTACTGCATCCCCGTAATAGCATTTTTAGTTTTGGCCTGATTAAATTTTAGCTTTTATTTCTCCAGTAAGGGATTTTGTAGTGTCTCCTATGGTTTTTTCAAGCCCAGCCAGTATCTTTATAATCACTTCAAATTCTAGTTCAGACATCTTACTTACATCCATATTTAAATCCCTGGCATTCAGTGCTATGCCCTGTTCTTTCTTTCATGGTGAATTTCTCCATCTGGTCATTATGTCCAGAAAAGTATAAAAATAAGGGAAAAGACAACATACCAACAAGAACAACAGAAAAAAATAACAAAACAAACCAGAAGAAAATAAAAACAAGACAAAATAAGAAAAAAACCAAACCACAAATGAACTGAATGAAACAAAATACTAGATCCTGGGTTTATTTTCATCTGCTTATTAAAATAAACTAGATTGCTAAATAGGAAAGAAAGGAAAACATATATATACATGTGTATATATATGTATATACATATATCTATGTATATATATATATGGATATATGTGTATATATATGTATATACATGGATGTATGTATATACATATATATATGAAAATAAAGTAAAATAAAAGTAAAGTAAAATAAAATACACAATGTATAGAAAGTAAATATATGTATATAAAACATACATGTAAAAGTTAAAATAATTGAAAAAATAAGAAAACAGCATAGGAAAAATCAAACTGAAAGACTAAAGAATAATAAACTGCAAATGTTATATACTGTTTTCCCCAAGAGCTGAAGTTTTGCAGTTCTGTATGATCAGTGAATTTGGTGCTGGTTGGATGTTCTTGTTGGTCATCTTGGGGAGAGGCCTATTGTGCTGATTCTCAGGTGCCCTTGTGGTGGTGAATTTGCACCTCCCTTGCTAAGGGGCCAAGCTCAGTGTTAGAGGCTCTGGATTCCACCTTGTGGTGCTGTTTTGCTCCTTAAAGGGTTTCAGCACCAATGGGGGCAGGGGATGAAAATGGCAGCGCCCCATTCTCTAGCCCCAGAGCTGAAAGTTTGTGCTGCCCACTCTTCAGTGAGCCCTCACAGAAAAGCAGTCATTCATAAGCCAGTTTTAAAAGGGAAACTGAAATGGTCAAAACATAGAGGTTCCACAAGCTACATACTTACTGCCATGCCCCCAGACCTGCTTGCCAACCATCTGCAAACATGAGAGCCAAATTCAATACCTTCATGATGGCTTCTTTCACAAAACTGACCTGGAGATTAAAGCCACAGACAGAATACAGGCTCTGTAACTATGTTTGGACACTGACACCAACACTTTAATTTAATCTACATGAGTCACAGAAAAAGTTCATCAATGCAATGACAGCCTTCAATATAATATGGAAGGGTGCTGGCTGTGAATAGGTGCACCTGGAATCAGGCCACATATCTAATGCACCTGTGATATAGGGAGTATTAGCAGCAGAGTCTGACCAACAAAGCAAGTGACTATTTCCTAGGATGGCCATTTAAATTCACCAACAAAAGGGAGCAAGTAATCTAATGGCTATAAATTGACTTAATTTTGTATATTCTCACTAAGTTGGTTGCACTTTACTGACTAAAGCACTACTATTCCACAACTGCAGACACAATCTTCCAACTGAATCTAAGTGCAGTGCAGGGTGCAGATGATCGTAATGCAGTTCACATCTGTTTCTCTTAGATATAATTTCTTGTAATATGGCACAAATATGTAACTTAATTTGGTCAAATTCTGAAGTGGAGAGAAAACCTCCCTTGGCCAGCTTCATTCCTGCCTCAGTGGCCAAATCTGCAGATACCATCTCACATACCTTTTCTCTCAGCAAACAACGATCATGGATGGTTGATAAGTATCTATAGTGAATCTTAATCAACTGATCTAAATCCTTGGCTTCCTCGACTTGATGCTGAAACTCCAGCCCTGTACTGTGAAGAATCTTGAAGAGAAAGATGAAAAGTTTAATCATCAGACTTCTTTGAGGACGTGTACGCTAGACACAAAACTTTGTATCAATCTCTTCTACTCCTCTCAAATTCTTTCTTCAATAATTACATCTGTAAAAGTTACAAAATGCCTTCTTTAAAGGCTGACATTCTTAGAATAATGATGGGGGGCCAGTTCTTTAGGAAATCCATTCACAGAGTAAACAAATGCCTTACTCTGGACTAACAGACTGTTCCTGGTGGGAAGGGGCAAGTATATAAAATCACATACAAAAAGCATTTTTTAAAAAATTATCAGGTAAATTGAACTTATATGTTTTCAGAAGTTCCAATGTTTTTATAATAATCTTCTTTAAAAGGAGCATAGACGTACTTTAACTAGAAAATAAGAAGCAAAAACTTAAACTCCTACCATATACTCTCAATAATAAGGGTTTACGGCTGTCTCTGAAAGCCAATGCATGGTAAGCAGAAAGCACCTCTGCCATATGCATCACATCTAAAACACAAGCTTCAAAGGCTCACTTCTTCCAAATAAAACGAGTTTTAGAACTTGTATACAAATAAGTTTTTCTTTCTAAACCAATCATTTTAAATCCCAAATGAGTACTGTCTTAGAATTCTGCTATTGTTCAATTATCTGAACTCCTCTTTCAGACCTCCTCTAGATCTGGTTTTTAAGATGTATAAGAAAAGCAGTTTCATTTACTTTGTAATGAGTTGTTTCTTGTTTGTAGGAAAAAAAAAAAATATATATATATATATATACACTATATAGTGTATGTATGTGTGTGTGTGTGTGCGCATATATATATATATATATATATATGTATATATATATATATAAATCTGGCTGCATCTTTCTCCTTACACACCACACTAGCCTGACAGTAATTGGCTGTTACTAAAATTTGAAGTCATTTTCTAGGGACAGATCTGTCACCACTGATAAAGACTATAATGAAAGTTCCGAAGGCAATTCCAGAAGAGGAGCTCTGGGTATGCCTGTCCTAAGAGGCTGCTGGACAGGAGGGACAGGAGTCTCCAGATGCATGTGCTCTGGCATGTTTAAAAAAACATTTTCCCCCACTGTCATGTTATTTTATGATCAAATATTTTATATGTGCTATTGTTACACTTACAGTCTACAAGTACTCTGTGGGCTCTTATAAATATAATCACAAGTAATCCAGACACAAACCCTGGTCATGATGTAGTTGTGTAAGCTGTTCACAAAGTGCATGAGCTTTACTCTCAAGAGGAACATACGATGAATCTGCTGTCTTATTGGTTCCTTTTGTGATCCAAACTGAGCAGTTGTGCCTTGCTCACATAAAAATCCTTCTCTGAGCTGTGGTTTTCCAGCAGTACTAGCTAGTTCTGTACAAGATTGAAAGAGCAGAGTAAGTGAGAAGAACATCTACCCAAACTGCGCCCATGCCATTGCCCAGGGGTGGGACTTCTGATGTGGTCATCACCTACAAAGGGCACTCTACAGGAAGCACATTAGGGACCCTACCTTCAGTGTCTCTGGAAGGTAAAGTAGTGAAAAGTTCCCCTATCACTGTCATTAAAACCTAAATGCCAACTTAAAAAAAAAACAAAAAAACAACTAAATGCCAAGTCCCACTACTCTGTCATTAAATTTTTTTTTCATAATTTAAGAATATTTATTCTGGCTAAATTCCTCATCAAGCTGTTATATTTCAGACTGACTGCAGTACAATTCCCTGGTATTTCATTCAGGGAAGTTAATTTTGACAACTGCAAAACTGTTGCTATAAATACTTGTCATCTGGGCACTTGTGTATACATAAAAAATGACCGAAGATTACCCATTTCTTTATTTCAGGGCTAAAATGCAACTATAATTTATCTGTTGAAAACAAATCTTACCACCGAATAGTAAAACATCCAGACTATATTTTGCCCATTTTATTTGCAATAAGAGAAGGAACACCTGATTATAAATTTTTTGACATTCCAAACTTATAACAATATCCACAGGCCATGGGATCTATGAAAACAAAAACAGAAAATTAGAGTAGGAAGTAACCTACCTATTACTTGCATGGTGTAATTTTAATAGAAAACAATATTCTTACAAAATGTATCAGCACGTACCTTATAGCTCAGGGTCAGACCATCTAAGATATGAACAGGGAGTTTCTTCTTGGTTGTGTCAACATTTTCATAAGATATAGACAGACTAGACAAAGAAATTTCAGTTTTAGTTTGTGAAAGTACTAAGCTCAAATAAAAATACTCTTTAAAAAACCATCTGCATTTTAACATTTATATATTTCAAAGAAGACATATTTCATAAAAGGAATGCAAATATTTCAATAAAGGTTTTCTATCATGTATTCCAGAATAGAAATTTGGTTTTAGAAGTAAGAGGAGCAAAGTTTTTTAATAATGGGTTTAGCTGTGAAAGAGAAGAGACACTTATATGTAGTAAGTTAGGAAAAAAGATGACCTCAGGGAAGAAGATATAATGGTAACAGGCTGGGTGCTTAATTCAGATAAAATTCAGGCGTTAGGGCAGTGGAGTGCTCTCGTTGCCCTGGACAGTGTGTTCAAGTCCGTTGACAGCAGTGGGGCCACCTTCTATAGCAAAGGTATATACTCACTACTTTACCTACTCTTTTCTAACACTGGTTTGAATGTGACTCTCAAAAGATGCAACAAACATGCATGGAAACTCCTTGTACCAGGTGCCACACGGGCACTTAATTGCCCTTACTCATTTAATTCTCACAGTAGTCCTATAAGTGGACTGGGAAATGATGTAACTTTCCCACAATAACACGGGCATCAAGTGATGAAACCAGGATGCAGAGCACAGTGTGTTACTTATAAATTAGTTCATTCCATGTCACAGGCACTAGTTAGTATTTTTTTTAGCTTGTAAGTTATGTGCCTCCACTGCGTACTCAGTAGGCACTTACAGAATACCTTATTTGTTAGTCATCATGCCAAGCAGGTGAAAGAAAGTCAATCTCCAGAGAAAATCCCAGAGCAGACACATGGTGCTGCACCAATCCAGGCCAAGCAGGACTTTGTAGGAGAGCAGACCATTGCCAGGCCATGCAAATAAAAGAGCATAAAACTGGAGGAAGCTATGAAGCAGGGAAAGTATAGCTCTTCAGCAAACCAGAAATATTCCAAATTCCTGAAATGAAATGTTTGGTAGGAGAATATGATGTGTCTGTATGTGTACACATACTAGAATTGAGGCTGGCAAATGAACGAGATAGTAAAACTTGCCCTCTCATGAGAAGGAGCTCAGCCCATCTGTTACAAGGAGTCAATGAGCCTGAATACAACTGGTGGAGGGAGTTGTTGTAACACTGTAGTCACTCTGGTGGCCCTGTCTGGGTCAAATGGAAGGAAGTGAAGCTGAGACACAGAGATAGGAGGTGTCAGGGAGGAGCTCTTGAGTGAGCACTGAGCAGTAAGGGGAAATGTTACCTAGGAGGCAGAACTGAACAACCAGGGAGGTGTGGGAGCTAGGACAGAGGAAGGAATCTAGGGCGAGCCACACTGTTTTTCGGCGTTGGGATGAACAATGGTGCTTGACAGTGATGAGCTCAGTTTTGCAAAGATGACATCTGAGTGTAGCCACAAGCTGCTGCCTGTGCAGGCACCTGGGCTAAAGGTACTGATGGTGCATAAGGGGTCACTAAAGCCATTAACAGGGACTGAAACTGTCCCAGGCAGGAGTACTGAGGCTGTGCCAAAGGTAGGTGGGAAGTACGAGGCCCAGAGAGAGATTACAGAAAGAGCAAGAGGGATGTAGAAGGGTTGTAAGGCAGGGATTCTAGGCAGGGCAGGGGAGTAGCATTGGCACTGATGCTGGAATTGAGAGGGAGACTGGAGGGCCAGACTCAGCAAGCCTGAGGATGCAGACCGCTGCTTACAACATATGGAAGCCACAGCGGAAGGCGTGGCTCATTTCTCCTGAATTAATCTAGGAATAGAATGCAATCTCAATAAAAATACCACCAGAGTTTTTGTTTTGGTGGAGCCAGACAAGTTGACAATAAAGTACATTTGGAAAAATAAACAAGAATAGCCAAGAAAGCCCTATTATTAACATAGGATGTTATCAGCACATCAATAAACAGAACAGGGAAATAGAAAGGAAAATCTAGAAAGATACTCAAGTACATACGAAAATTTAATGATAAAGGGGCATGTCAAATAAATGCAGGAATGATGGATTATTTTTTTAAAGAAATAAGTGATGGGGAAAGAAAAGAAATAAGTGATGGGAACCAATCAGCCATTCTTTTTTAAATTAAAAAAAAATTTATTTATTTGTCAGAGAGAGAGGGAGAGAGAGTGAGCGAGCACAGGCAGACAGAGGCAGAGGGAGAAGCAGGCTCCCTGCCGAGCTAGGAGCCCGATGTGGGACTCGATCCCAGGACGCGGGGATCATGACCTGAGCCAAAGGCAGCCGCTTAACCAACTGAGCCACCCAGGCGTCCCCCAATCAGCCATTTAGAAAAAGATAAAACTAGACCTATTTCTCATGTTTTTAGCTGGATAAATTCCAAAAGGATCAATATCAAATGTAAAAACAATCTATTCAAGTATTAGAAGAAAAGATGGGTGAATTTCTTTGTAACCAGGGAAAAAGTAAAACCTTTTTTTTTAAAGATTTTATTTATTTATTTGAGAGAGAGAGAATAAGAGAAACCATGAGATGGGAGAGGTGAGAGGGAGAAGCTGACTCCCCGCTGAGCAGGGAACCTGATGTGGGACTCGATCCTGGACCTCCAGGATCATGACCTGAGCTGAAGGCAGGTCATGCTGCCTAACCAACTGAGCCACCAGGTGCCCCAGGTAAAACTTTCTTAACTCAAAACCTAAAAGTAGTAAGAGAAAAGACTGGTAAGTTATAGAACTAAAAAAATCTGTATCACAAAACAACAACAAATTATTATACCATAAGCAGAATGAAAGGACAAATGTCTAACTGGGAAACATATATAATATAAATAGCTTCTAAAAATGGAGAGAATAAGAGACCAGTAACCTGATATAACAGAAATGGTGGCAAAAGATATGGATAGTTTACATTAAAAAGTTCAAAAATAAACATATGGAAAGATGATAAATCTCACTCTTATTAGAAAAATTAAAATGAAAACTATACTGAGATACCATTTCTCATCAGACTGGTAAAATTCCAAAAGTCTGACAACCTATTCTGTTGGTGAGGCTGTGGAGAAAGCTACTCTACATATTGTTGGTGGGAATCAGAAATAAGACAGTCCATATGAAGAGAAATTTGGGAACAGCTAGCAGAATTATATACACATTTACCCTTTACCCAGCAATCCCATTCTAGGAATATATTACAAAGTTACACTGGCAAAAATATGAAGTGAGATGTACAAGACTACTCAGTCATTGCAGATATGCGCAGCAGAAGAACAGAAACCCAAATGCCCACCAACAGAACAACTGATTGAAAGAATACAGTGGAAAGCCAGTCAGCTGTAAAGGAGTAAGGACAAGCTCTCTAGCTTATAAATGGAGTGGGTGTGGGATGCCTAGGTGGCTCAGGTGGTTAAGCGGCTGCCTTCGGCTCAGATCATGATCCCAGCATCCTGGAATCGAGTCCCACATTGGGTTCCTTGCTCAGCAGGGAGCCTGCTTCTCCCTCTGCCTCTGCTCCCTCTGCCTCTGCCTGCCACTCTGTCTACCTGTGCTCACTCTCTCTGACAAATAAATAAAATTTTTAAAAAAGAAAAATAAATGGAGTGGGTGTGAGATACATTAGTAACATAAGAAAAATAAAGATGCCAGAGTGGGCAATGCATGTTACCTTTTGTATTACATGCAACAGTTGCCTAAAGGAAAGGGAGGAAAAGGACAGAAACAGAAGACAGATCTTCCTAGAAGTACCACTGTACCAGTGATTTTAACTTAGGAAATATACAGCTGTTTATATAATTAAGAAACAAAATTGAATCAAGAAATAAACAAAACAAAACAAAGCAGTTCCTAAAAGTAGAAAATAAACTAAAACAAATGAACTTGACCCTATGTTAGGTTAGTGGCATAATCACATGGAGAATTATTCCAAGTGACCTTGAAATAGAATATTCTGATAATTTGACAGTGTAGGAAGAGAAAACAATCACAAACAGTAATTTAAACTCTCAGTGGGCTTGTTGCTATTACAGTTACTTTGGAACTATTACATATTATAGAATTAAAAAAACATTAGTTATGTCAGTGTGTTAATAAGCACTCAAGAGAAGAAATACAAAGAAAGAAGTGAAAACTAATCTTTAATATAAACTGGAAATATCAATATGAAATTATGATTAATTTATTTTTCCTACACATTTCATTTCTCTCTCCACCGAGAAAACCTAGTAGTGCTGACAATCCAATACTGATGAATACTCTGGCACCTGATAAAGGGCTTTTCAAGCCACCAAACAGATAGGCCCAGTGCTCCTGGGAGAGGCGTACAGGCCTAAGGCAGAAGGTGCACAGGACAAGCTTGTACATCTGTCTAGTCCTGAAAGTAAGGACGCTCTGAAATTACTAGAGTCATATGAAGGGGTTCCCTCTGGGTAAAAATGCAAGTCTGAGCAACAAAAAAAGAAAAACTATAATAGACTGTGGCATTAAACATAACAAATCCATGAGTTTCTGCTGGTAGTGAAAAACTACTTTTCCTGGGGGGTTGCTTGGCACCAATTCCTTTTTTTTTTTTTTTTAATTTATTTATTTGTCAGAGAGAGAGGGAGAGAGCGCGAGCACAGGCAGGCAGAGTGGCAGGCAGAGGCAGAGGCAGAGGGAGAAGCAGGCTCCCTGCCGAGCAAGGAGCCCGATGTGGGACTCGATCCCAGGACACTGAGATCATGACCTGAGCCAAAGGCAGCTGCTTAACCAACGAGCCACCCAGGCATCCCGGCACCAATTCCTTCTTATGAAAAGAATCCAGCTGTTAGTCTGCTTTTACTACATACTGCTTTTACTAACCACAGAACCACAGATAAAAATTCTGCTTTTATGGAAGAATTAAAGGTAATAAATAAGGAATGAATCCACTAAGTAGTAGCTTGGTAACCTGGCATGGCTGTGAGGAAAAGAATGCTTTGTCTGGCATGTCACGTTAATTATTATGACTACTATTTTTGAAGGACCAGTGAGGGAGCCGAGAAAGGAAGCCAAGTAAGAGAGCCGATCAGGGACATGGAGAAGGAAAAAGGATTGCCAGGCAGTGTTGAAGATGAGTCTGCTTCACAAAGATCTGGTGGTACCAGCCCACAGACCTGGGTGAGTTGAATGTTCAGCAGGCAGACTGATAGGGAGACAGGGCTGATTAGCTCCACAGCTGGGCATAAGCTGACATAACAGCTTGAGAGAGCCACTGGACCACTAGGGATGATGTAACAGTCTGAAAACATGCAACTCTGTCCAGTAAGTGGTGGAATTTATTTTCCACTCCTAAACCTGGACTGAATGTGACTCGGTTTGACCAACAGCATGTGGTGGAAGTGAAGGTCTGTAAAGCCTGGAGCTCAGGCCTCAGCAAGCCCTTAGGGTTTTGTTCTCATTGTCTCAGAACATCGCCCAAGACTCCTACATAAGGAGGCCAGCACAGCTGGCTAGAGGGCAAGGCCAGTGGAACAGAGAGGTGCCACACCCAGTGGCTAGCACTGACTCCAGTCTTGTGAGGAAGGCCATGAAACCCTGACAGCCTACATGGCCTCATCTTATCATCTTTTATTTAGTGGGCAAATCATTTAGCTATCTTCTGCTTCGGTTTTCTAATATGAAAAATAATACTGCAAAATTCATAGCGTTAGTGTGAGGATTAAATAATATATGTAAAAATTCATAGAAATAATATATGTAAAAATTCATAGAACAAAAATTCATAGAAGAAAATACATATATGTAAAAATTCATATGTTAAAAAAAACATAGAATCTGTTGTGCATGGATAACTTTATATCATTTAAAATAAAAAGGTGCCTCCTATATTTTACCGTGAACTATCTTCAGGATACCGTTGTCCTACTGCTTCTTGAAGCTGGACATTAAGAAAAGACACATTCTGCCAGGTTTCCTTTTCTCTTATTTTATCAAAAATTGATGTATAGAAGTCATACATGGTATCTCCTCCTTCCATTAAGAAAAAATTCCTCATGGCCTGCAAGTACTCAACCAACCTAAATGGAGAGAAAATAAGCGACAGAAAGATCTTATACTCATGAGACAGAACTCTGGACAAGTACCAGTTTTTGTAAACTACTAATTTTGAAATAGGTTTACATTCTACATTTAGTAAAAACAGAAACATTAACAACTTTTAAAGAGTTATAAAATAACAAAAATAGTATATGGCTGCCTTTAGTAGTCAGAAAGAAATAAATTACTTTTCTATAACATCGTAGAAGCATAGGAAATGTCAAAAAGTAAAACAAACTAAAGTTAGTCCAAATCCTGCTATTCATAGTGAATTTCTATTGTTAATATTGGGGTATTTCTTTCCCATCTTTTTTCCTATGCATTAAAAAATATAATTCCCACCATATTATATATTATGCTTTTTAAGCTTTAAGAACATTTTACATTACTTAAAACTCTGGATAAACATAAATTATAACATGAACTTTATAAAGTTCATACACGACATGGATATGCTTTTATTTAAAGAACTTGTCATCCATTACTAAGCAATTTCATGTTCTTCCCTCTGACAGCAAATTTTCTGATGGGTATTTTTGTGCAACAAGCTTTTTCTCTATTATTTTTAGGACAGAGTCTCAGATACAAAGGATTAAATTTTGCAATATAATGGTGTGAAACACTGACGATTAGTTGATTCTCTCAAAAGAAAACCGTTTACTAAATACCCATTTCCTACTCAATTAAAATTAACAATTAACTTGAAATACAGGTTTTAAAATAATTTCAACTGTTCTTAAAGTACAATAAGCTATCTAAACTACTTCCTTATACCTGTAATCTTTTTTTAGAGTTCGCATGAGGTTTCCACAGCACTCTAGGTATTGCTTATCAATATGTGGATAGAGGCAAGATCTCAGTGTTAACTCAAAAGTCTGGCACGTCACAGATTCTGATGATCTATCCACACATATATCTCCACCAGCAAACTTCTCATGAAAGTCACTCTGTTCCAAATACAACCTTTAAGAAAAAAACGTGAATCTCTTTTTATGAGCTGCTGTCAACAGAATTCCCTTAATCAAAACTTCAGAGTCCCATTTTTATATTTAGTGTTAAAAGTACCAACTATTACAGAAAGAAACTTTTCCCCCCAAAATATCCTTCAATGAAAGTTTTTCAGCCACTTCTGCCTTAAGGGTCAGGTACTGGGTAGGTCCTTTTTAGCTACCTGGTCTCAGGCAGTGAAATGGCCATTAGATAATAGGGTGCTGTATGGGTATTAATGATTTACTTCATTAGGCTATGCACCTAAAAGCACCTAAGGGCCAAGATGCATTTTAAGCAGGGTGTGTGTGTGTGTGTATCTGATGCCTGCACACGACCCAGACTTTTAGAAATACCTTCTGTTTGAGCAACGGCAACTCCCAACGGATATAGGGCACATGAAAGTCTGTGGACTTTAACAAACAAAGAGACCAAATTGAATGCAATGTCTTCTTGCATTCCATTCATTAGAAAGCATAAGCTACAAAGGTTTTTATTTTTAGTTGAAAAGCCCTACCCGACAGAAATAAATGGTTACTAAATAGTAACTGCACAGATTCTATTTCAATCATCCAAAATCTTGCAGATATGCATCACCTTGCAAAGTTAATTGCCAGGAGTGGGTCATGAACATCATCCAGTTCAAGATGTCTTTCAGCAATGGACTGCATCTTAATTAGGTTCTCTTTGGTTGCCTGCTGCTCAGTGAGGACCTGTGCAGTAGAATCTTCTCCATGTCTAAGACGCGACTGTACAGATTCCAGAAAGAGGGTATATAAGCTTTTTCTTTCTGCATCTGAAACATAAAAAAATATGTACAGTGAGCTGTGTTCTGGTATATAATAGTAAGTAATGTTAAGAAATATTAAGTAGTTTTATCTTAATATAGTATTTTTGGTATAATTTGGTATTTGGTACGTGGAACTTATTATCACTGCTATCACTGCCTTTGAAACACAGTGCTAAAAGTTTCCAGTGAGGATAATCTTTTTAATCAGGAGCATTAATTTGATCAAGGGCATAATTTCCACAAAAATAAAGAGCTTTGGTAATTTTCAAATTACAAAATAATTACTATCTATCTCAGGATGACAAGAGTTAAGAGAGAACAGATGCCTGAATTCTAAGGGAAACAGGAAGAAGGAAACTGCTACCTCTGGCTGTGTCCTGGGATGTGGTGCTCTCCACACACTGCAGGTTCTTCAGCAGCTGCATTGACTTGCCAGCCATAATTATCTGCTTAAGGACAGGTTTGAGGAAGGACACCATGGTATGCTGCCTGCTGGAGGGCCCCTGGTCACTGCCAGAACTTGCACTAGCATTATCACTCATTTTTTCTTCATTTTCTGTCTTTTCCGATACGCTGTATAGTGTATAAGTTGCATACCAAAAGTCTCTGTGATTTACTGGAACATTTTTGTTTCTATAGAGATTCAAAAGAATTAAGAAATTCAACTTCTCTGCCGTAAAAACAACAGTATATCTGTTCTAGCTGAGAACATTGCCCAGACATTCCAAAACACAGTAATATCTATTATTAGTAAAATGAAGCAATCTTCAGGCAAATGGTGCAGAGGTTTTATCTGACTTGAGTTCAACACAGAGAAGTGGATAAATACTCTGAATGGCACAGGTAAAATTTAACTAAGTAGAAAGTTTCCTGAATTGGAATTAAACAAAATATGATTACTTTGATTCTCTTTACAGGTGGAATAAAAATTTACCTATTTTGTCATTTCTTACAAAAATAATCTCTAGACTGCTCTTTTTTTCTACATAGATTTTTTTTTTTTTTTAATGTAGGCTCAACACCCAGCATGGAGTCCAACATGGGGCTTGATCTCAAGATCCTGAGATTAAGACCTGAGCTGAAATCAAGAGTTGGACACTTGACTGACTGAATCACCTCGATGGCCCTCAACATAGATTTTTTTTTTTAAGAAAATGATTTTATTTATTTGTCAGAGAGAGAGCAAGAGGACAAGCAGGGGGAACAGAAGTCAGAGAGAGAAGCAGACTTCCAGCTGTGCAGGAAGCATGATGCAGGACTCCATTCCAGGACCCTGGGATCATGACCTGAGCCAAAGGCAGATGCTTAACCAACTGAGCCACCCAGACGTCCCTCCACATAGATTCTTAACTGAACTACTTTTAACAATGAAACAGTGCTCACTCATCACCCTTTAAGAACCAGAATCCCCACAACTAACACTAAGGAAGTAGAAACAATCATCAGAAGCTATTATCAACAGTTATATGCCAATAAGTTAAACAACCTAGAGGAAATGGATGCATTCCTAGAAAAATACAAACTCCCAAAATTGAACCAGGAAGAACTTGACAACCTGAACAGACCGATATCTAGTAATGAGATTGAAGCAGTGATCAAAAACCTCCCAAAAAACAAGAGCCCAGGACCTGATGGATTCCCTGGGGAATTCTACCAAACTTTCAAAGAAGAAATAACACCT
>PISX010019535.1:0-37876 GCA_004024625.1 Mellivora capensis | reverse complement strand
TAAATTAAAAAAAAAACAGTTCTATCTCCAAGTGAGTTCTTACAATTTAAAACATGGTGGCAAGATCATGCAGAAACAGCAGCTGCCTACAATAGAGCTCGTAATGTTCCTATTTCCATGGAACAGCTCATGGGTCTTGGGCCATGGGCCCAGGTGCAGGACCAGGTACTAATGAATGATCAAGCTATTGAGCAGCTCCAGCGTTGCTGTTTGAGAGCCTGAGAGAGAAGAGAATCCCAAGGAGAGAAGTGCTCTTCTTTTCAAAAAGTGGTACAAGGTCCAAAAGAACCTTATACTGATTTTATTGCAAGATTACAAGAGGCTGTCAAGAGACAGATAAATAATCTTGAGGCTGCGGGTACCATTATGCAACTATTGGCTTATGAAAATGCTAATTCTGATTGTAAGAAGTTGATAGCAACCTTTAAAGGCAAGGGAACATTGACAGATTATATTAAGCTGTGCCAAGGAGTAGGAACAGAGACCTATAAAGCTGATCTGTGGGACACCTGGGTGGCTCAGTTGGTTAAGCAGCTGCCTTCGGCTCAGGTCATGATCCCAGCGTCCTGGGATCGAGTCCCACATCGGGCTCCTTGCTCAGCAGGGAGCCTGATTCTCCCTCTGCCTGCCACTCTGTCTACCTGTGCTCGCTTGTTCTCTCTCTCGCTCTGTCTCTGACAAATAAATAAATAATATCTTTTAAAAAAAAAAAAAAGCTGATTTGTTAGCTCAAGCAATGGCTGCCCCTAACACAAGAGAAATTACTTATTTTGCAAACCTTAGGTGGGGAACAGATAGAAAAAGGACATATTGAAGAATCTCACAGTCCTAGGAATTCACCAGTTTTTGTTATTAAGAAAAAAATCAGGAAAATGGAGGCTTTTAACAGATCTACGTGCAGTTAATTCTGCTATTCAACCCATGGGGGGTCTCCAACCTGAACTGCCTTCGCCTAATCTAGTCCCACGTGAATGGCCAATAATTATCATAGATTTACAGGATTGCTTTTATATTATACCACTTGCTAAGGAAGACTGTCCTCGTTTTGCTTTTACTATTCCCAGTGTAAATTTAAAGGAACCAGCCAAACGATATCAATGGAAAGTTCTTCCACAAGGAATGTTGAATAGCCCCACTATCTGTCAGGAGTATGTGGCAAAAGTTATACAGCCAGTTAGAAATCAATTTCCACAAGTTTATCTTATCCATTATATGGATGATATATTATGTGCAGCCTCTGACAACATGCAGTTGCAGGAGGCATTCAGAATGCTTCAATTGCAATTTGAGAAATACAAACTAATTATAGCTCCAGAAAAGATACCTTTCTCATATTTGGGGTTCATTATCGACAGGACCTCAGTTAAACCACAAAAAGTTCAAATCCGTAGAGATAAAATTACAACCTTGAATGATTGGCAGAAGTTATTGGGAGACATTAATTGGATAAGACCTAAAATTGGAATTCCCACATATGCTTTACAGCATCTATTTGCCTCTTTAAAGGGAGATCCTAATTTAAACAGCCCTAGGACCCTATCAAAAGAGGCTTTAAAAGAATTAGAATTTGTTGAAAGCCAGATTCATTCAATGCAAATGGATAGAGTCCGACCTGGAATACTGTTAGATCTTCTCATTTTTCATACCCCCCATTACACCCACTGGATTAATTATCCAGGAAAAATTAATTGTAGAGTGGATTTTTTTCCCGAATAATACTGTTAAAACATTCACTACCTATATAGACCATATTGGCAGTATTATTCAATTAGGAAGAAAAAGAATTCGGCAAATACAGGGGTATGATCCACAGGTTATTGTTCTGCCTTTAAATAAGGCACAAATTGAAACGGCATTCCAAAATAATTTAAATTGGCAAATTACTCTTAGTGGCTTTACTGGAAACACCTCTTCTCATTATCCCTCTTTACCTGTTGTTTCCTTTTTGAAACATACTGCTTTTGTCCTTCCTAAAATTACTTCTAAAAATCCAATAACAGATGCCCCTACTTACTTTTCTGATGGCTCTGTTAAAGGTAAAGCTTGTTATTATGATCCTACTTCGAAGGTCATATCTACTACTGGTCTCTCAGCACAAAAATCAGAATTGATGGCAGTTATTGCATTGTTTCCAGACGTTTCTTCTGCATTTAATCTGTTATCTGATTCTTTGTATACAGTGTATGTTTTACAGCATATCAAAACTACTACTGTTTCTACATTTGATGTAATATGGCTCTCATCACTGTAGCTGTAAGTCTTCCTGGATGTTATGCACAAATACATTACATAACTTATTGGGCCTATATACCCAATCCTCCTCTACTCCGTCCAGTAGAGTGGGGAGAAGATACAATACCAATTTATTTAAATGCTTCAAAATGGGTACCTGGAATTTTGGATCCTAGATTGCTGCTATTGCCCTTAGAGGAGGGCACAAATATTAATCTTACCTTTGGATATCAAAATAGACCAATATGTATCGGCAATCATCCCAGTTGCCTTGTCCCTGATGATCAGAGATGGTTGATGGACCTTCCTACTAATAATTACCTGACTAGAGCTCAGTTACATTTACTCTCCACTAAAGGATTCCAAGCCGATGAATATTGTGGTCCTAGCTATAACACAGGAGCACCCCCTATTCCCAAATGCAAACCAACACAAATGCGGTCTGATGAGGGAATTCGCCCTTTATGGGAGGATGGTCGAGCTTCTCACCCCAGTATTGTTATTAATGATTCCTATGGAATTGTATGGGACTGGTCCCCTAAGGGGATGGCAGTCACCAATTGCACTGGGGGACCCTGCCCCTCTCATCAAAATTTAAAATGGCAAGTTTTTGATGATCCCATTTTACTGCAAACCTTAACCTCAGGAGATGCACCTCTGGTCTGGCTTGGGCAAGGACTTTCTATGCCATCTCCTTTTGTTAATTATCATAAAAGACAAAAGAATTTATGGAAGGTCACCACCGCTTTAAATCGCATAAGAGTTTGGAATGGCTCTTACATTCATCAGTCTAATAACTAGGCACTTTCTTTCTTCCTTATGGATGAAGAATGGGTAAAAGCTTGTGTTAGAGATCCCTATGTTTTTGTTATTGGAAAATTGACTTTTGATCATAGCAATAGAGAAATAGACTGTCTCGACTGCAAAATGTTCACCTGCGTAGATGAGAATGTTTATACAGACAATTAATTCTATCATGCTCATAGCTAGAAGAAAATAGGCATCTGGTTACCGGTGAAACACCACCGTGTTTGGGAAAGCTCTCCAGATATACATATACTTCTAACAGTTTTGAAGGACTGGGTCCATAGAACAAAAAGATTTCTTGGATTGCTTACAACAGCTATTTTAGGAATTATAGCCATTACTGCTACACTACCACTGCAGGAAGAGCCTTGCATCAAACTGTACAAACTACACAATTTGTACAGAAGTGGCACGAGAAGGCTAGCGAAGCCTGGAATCAACAAATGATCACAGATCAAAAATTAGATGAACGTATCTCTGATTTAGAAACAGCCATGATATATATAGGAGATGATCTTCAGAATATAAAACTTCATATTTTATGTGACTGGAATGTTTCTTCTTTCTGTGTTACTCCCCATGCCTATAATGAATCAGAAATATCTTGGAGCAAAATTTGCCAGCATATTACTAACCATTATGGTGATAATCTAGACATTAAACAACTTCAAGACACTATTCTTGAGTATTACTCACTCATCATTACAATCCGTTCCAGGAGTGAGTTTTACTCAAAGAATTAATGATAATTCTGTCTGATTTAAACCCTTCTACTTGGATCAAACAAACTGGTCTCGGCATTATAGGTGGAATGATTATTCTTCTTATTGCTATAATCTTTTTATGCTTAGTCCTCAGATGCACGTGAAAATCTCTCCAACGACTGAAGAATCAAGAAGCTGCAAAATCAACTTTTCTACTTCTTCACAAACAAAAAGGGGGAGATGCAACTGCCCCTCGGAGCAATGTGTTACTTAAACTATAACCCCTGGAGGATTTTACTAGTTACCAAGCACATTTAGAAAAGGCCTTTAATGAAAAACATACTGGCAACAGGTCTTTGGGGAGAAGGACGATATACGACCATGAAGCTGGGCAGCTGGGGATGCCCGGCTCGCTCAGGGCGGAACGCCGCCTGCTTCTGGGAAGCCGAGCTTCGGGGAATGGGAACGAGCTGCGGGGAATGGGAACGAGCTGCGGGGAATGGGAACGCCAGGTCAGCTCAGGGCGGAACCAAATACCGCCTGCTTCCCTTTTCGTTTGTCGCTCCTTTCTCTTCCCAGAAGCACCCGCTGTTAGATGAGTCCTTTGAATGTGTTTGGTTAACTATAAACTTTACCCTCCTCCTTGTTTGTCCACAAGACTTGTGACTAATGTTTGACCTTCATCGGTTCTTCTGTTGGCTTTTGTTTCTATCTAATAAAAGTGAGACTGTGGAGTTACTCGGGGCAGCAGTCTTTTGTCCCCTGCTCCCAATCTCTTGTAGCTGACTTGTTTGTGCCTAATTCTTCTCCTGCTGGCCGACTGGAAGCAGCATATTTCCCTGTAACTCCTTACCAGAATCCATGTGCTGATTCTCTGTAATCTCTTCACAATAAACTTATTTTTTGCAGCTCTGAACTGTGGGCTGTCCTGCCTCCATAGTGCCATGTGGGGCAGGGGCAAAGATAGCCAGAGATGGCAGTGCAGCTGATCATGACGACAAAAGTTCGCAGAGTGAGGGAGGATTGCTAGGTTAATTTAGCCTTTATCTCAGAAATACCTCAATATTATGGCCTGGAGAATCCCAAAAACTATAGAACAAGTCTTGTGTGAGATGGCTTCTAGATGATTCTGCTTGGGCCACAATCTCCTACTGTGAAGTTAGAATCTTGGTCTCATTCGATAGGTCCCTCAGGCAACTACAAAGTTGTGGTTTATGGAAGAAAACTTATCTCGGCCCTGGTAATCCCATTTTTCTTCATCTATCACCAAACTTCTCAGAGATACTGCTATCCATTGTTTCTACTTCCTCACCTTTATCCAGTGCTCAATTTTGGGTAGTCTGGCTTATCTCCCCAACTCAAATAACTTACTTTAGGTCATCGAGGACTTCCTTCATGGCCAATATCAGTGAGCCCTGTTCAGTGTTCATGTTGCTCAAGTCATTGGCAATCAACTTTGCATGACAACTCCAATCTACTCCCCACCTGCTTCTCCCCTTCTTTTTCTTATCACTACCTCGATTCATGTCTGGCACTCTTCCTTGCATACATACATCACTTACTCTTTTTAAATAAATTGTGTTGGTTATTAAGCTTTTATGTCTCGGTTACAAATCTGTATTTCTGTACTCTTTTGCAGTGCTGGGTGTGGGACTCTGAAAACCACCCACCTTCTTTACTGGCTTGCTCCTTTTTAGGATCCTTTACTAGAGGGAGATTGCAAGTCTGAAGGAGAAGAAAAATCTCTTCTCTCCCATTTGCTTCCTTTTCCTTTAAGCATCACCCAGCAATGGTTTTTCAGCCAATCAGGGAAAGTTGGTTTCAGTTTACAAGTTGCTGGTTTTTGGTTTTGGTTTTGGTTTTTTAATGTTCCAAAATCAATTTATTATGTTCCTCAGAATACTGCACCAGCCAACAGGAGCCCCTATCTCAGAAGCCTACTTCCAGTTCCTGGCATGTCTCCAAGACCCTTAAAACTCATCCCAACCACCCTTTGTTGCCACTAGACCCATAACTTGGCTCATATCTCAGCATGTTCCAAGGGGACAAGAATAAAGATAAAATAACTTACATACTTGGGTGCCTGGGTGGCTCAGTGGGTTAAGCCTCTGCCTTCGGCGCAGGTCATGATCTCAGTTCTGGGATCGAGCCCGGCATCGGACTCTGCTCAGCGGGGAGCCTGCTTCCTCCCTCTCTCTCTGCCCACTTGTGATCTCTGTCAAAAAAAATAAAATCTTTTAAAAAAACTTACTCACTTTTTTTTTTCTTGGCTAATTTGTAACAGCAGACATGGTGAATATGTGTAGCAATTATATGAAAATGTTGGGGTTCAGGAACAGTCAAAGAATTCTTGAGATGTCTTCAGTGCAAAGAGGTGGTTTTATTAAAACGTGGGGACAAGACCCACAGGCAGTAAAAGCTACACTGGGGTTGTGAGGAGTGATTGATTATATACTTTCAAGTTGAGAGGGGTTAGGGATAGTGTTAAGTCTCTAGGGAATTTGAAAACAAAGTTTTCAGGACATTGAGGGACTAGCTGTTTTTAGGAAGAGGTCATTGACTACTGCCTAGTAAAACCCTCGTCACAAGACCCATCAAATGTGTATCAGTGGGCCACAGGCTTGTGATGTGGGAAGCAAAGGCAGAAGAAAAATTACTAAATTTCCTTACTACCTATAGACAAGTCCTTGAAACAGAGAGTGAAATTCCTCTAGGGACTCAAATACCTCAATGTTAATATTTTGCTAAGGGCAAAAGGCAATCCTAGCCTAACACCCTCCCCCCGCACACACACACTACACCAAGATCCTGTAAGTCTACTTAAACGTGTAAAAATTCCTTTGGAAACTTCCTTTACCTCTAAACTCCCCAAGATATGTTTTAGCAATCATCCCCCAAGCATACAGCCCACCAATATACATCTGAAGAGTCTCATGACTAAGGTTTTATTAGACGGTAATAAATGACCTTTTCCCAGCAACAGCTAGCCCCCTCACCCCCAAGGTCCTGGAAACCTTGCTTACAAAATTCCTTAGAGACTTAGGCTATCCCTAACCCCCTCCCAACTTGAAAGTATATAATGGGCCACTCCTCATGAGCCCACTGCAGCTCTTTTTGCCCACGGGTGCTGTCCCTGTGCTTTAATAAAATCATGTTTTTGCACCAAAGATGTCTCAAGAATTCTTTCTTGGCGGTGGGCTGAGAACTTTAACATCCTCTTTCCTACATCACTTGGAGGATGATGGCTAACATATATCTTGGTGGGTAGAGGTAAAGGAAGTCTCCAAAGGGATTTTTATATGTTAAGATTTACTAGATCCTGGGGGTTAGGCCAATGTTAAGGTTGCCTTTGGCCTCTAGCAAAGTACGAACTCAAGGCAGCTAAACTCCTTGAGGAAGGTCACTCGGCCTGTCCCAAGTACTTGTCAAATGGGCTGTAAGTTATAAGGAAGTTTAATTTTTTTTCTTCTGCCTTTGTTCTCTGATGAGGAAGCAGAGGGCTAACTGAAGACAAAGCACAAGCTGTCCCCCGCAACCTCCCCTCCCCCACTCCTGGGTGGGACAAGTGTGACATTCTTCCAGGAAGCTCCCAACTATCTTAATGTTAATACCTTGCTAGAGGGGAAAACAACCTTAACTTGACAATGGCAAGGCCTCTTGTATCTTGTAGGTCCTCTCTAGCATTTGAAAGTCCTTTAGAAACCTCCCTTTCCCTTACTTCCCCAACTCTGGAGTCTGTAATCACCACTCCACACAACCCCCGTGCTGCAGCTCTTTCTGCCCACAGGTCCTGCCCCCATGCTTGAGTAAAACCACCATTTTGCACCAAAGATGTCTCAAGAATTCTTTATCAGCCCTCAGCAACAGACTTCACCCCACCAAACCTCACTTATATTCCAAAACCACATCATTCTCCACATCAGCAATTGATTCTAAATATTAGACCAAAAAAGATAGACTATAAACTGGGTTGCTTCTTAATTGATGGGTACCTTCATCAAAGATTCTGGACTTAATATTAGATCAGCCAGCTGAAAATGCCTTTGATAGCTTATTGTGTTGGTTACTAGAAAATAAACTCAAAATGGCCTTCATTCAATGAGTTTGAGAACTTTCCAAGTTCAATATAAGTAAGGAATCCAAAGGCTTAGGGAGATTGGACTGTTGGCGTGGATTTATCTTTTGTAAACACATGTGCCCCAACCGTTACATTTCCTGAGGGTATCCAAACAATAATCTCTTCAACTAAATCAACTAAAAAGTTGAAAAATACAGTAGGAGAGTATCCACATCCTTGAAAAGCTGTTTTTTATTACCTGGGAAATGCTGCCATTGAGAAGGACTCCGTGATTTTAATGGGGGAGGATGAGATATACCAGTAACAGAGCAAGTGGTGGAGCAAAACTGGCAGAAATGAGAGGGCATGCTTATTGTAATGGAGGACAAGGATAAATGGTAATCAGAATATTTGGCAACTGCTAACTGATGACAGTTTCCCTAGGAAGGAAATAGATGGTCCTCCTACTAAATGTTAATTGATCATGAGAATCTCCAGATTTGGAATCCAAAAACTTGACTTGGGTTGCCAAATGGAAAATCAGAGCTTTTCATCCAATTTCCTGTTAAAAGCCAGTTCAGGATCAGGAACCCCTTGATTGAAGGGGAGCCAAGGGATCCTGCAACACTGCCACAGCCTATACCCCAAATCTTCTTCAAGTCTTTCCCAAATTGGCCTGTTGACATTTATTAGAATCATGGTGCACTATGGAAAAATACCCAGAACTTTTGGGGCTATGAGATACTGGCTCTGAATTTATGCCGTTTTCCAGGAACCCAAAATAGTTTTATGGTCCACCAAAGTGGGCTTATTGTTGTCAAATGATAAATGGAGTTTTGGCATGAGTTTGATTCAGAATGGGCCTGATAATTACATGGACCCGTTCTGTGATTATTTTTCCAATTCTTTAATGTATAATTGGATGAGACATAATTAGCAACTGGCAGAATCCCCACTTGGCTCTCTGATCCATGGAGGGAAAGCTTTTGGGAGAAGAAAAGCCAAGTGGAAACTCCCAGAGCTTTCTCTTATAACACAATAATAAACCAAAGCAATCCTACATCACTGGGGAAAATTGGAGAGACAAAGGCCATCATTTTTAATTTGAGAAACAAAAGGATGCTGATACTGGTATCAGTCAGGATTAATGCAGAGGAGAGAAAGAGACAAAGAGAGGGATTACAAGAAATTGATTTACAGGATTATGGGGGTTTGTTAAGCAAGATCCAAACTCATAGCTCAAGCCATGAGGAAAGGAGAATTAAGCACCAAAGCTGTCCAGAGGAAATATTTTTTTTTTCTCCTCTTTCTTTTTCTTTTTCTTCTCCTTTTCTTTTTCCTCCTCCCCTCTCCCCTTCCTTCCTCTTCTCTGTGTTTCTCTGTCTCTACCCCTTTCTCCCTCTCTCCTCTCAGCCTTGCTTTTAAATCCTCCCAACTAACTGAATTAGTCCTACCTGGATTATCCAGGATAATCTCCCTTACATTAAGTCATCTCATTATGGACTTTAATTATATCTGAAAACTCCCTTCAGATCAACACCTAGGTTAGCATCTGATGAAATAACAGGATTGTAGCCTACCCAAGCTGACACACTAGGGAAAAAAAAAAAACCCACAATACTTATCCCATCCCCATTTAACAAGACTGTTCACTGGCCTTAAAGTCAACCCAACCCCTGACACCAGGAATTCACTATTACCCCTAAAAATGTTTTTCCCCCTATTTCAAAATTTAGGGATCATCAGAATTAGCTTGCTTTTACTTGGCAATGCTATCAGGACACAACAGTTTTCCCCAGCACTACTGGTGCTTTCTACCATAACATAATCTATAAAAATCTTAATCATACTGACATCACAAAACATCACATATGTCAAATACATTGTTGACATTATGCTGATTAAATTCAATGAGCAGGAATTAACAAGCATTTAAAGGCATTTGTAAGATACACATGAGGAAGAAGATGAGATACAATCTCATAAAAGCCCAGTTCCCCAGCACTTTGATGAAGTTTCTGCAAGTACAAAAAGGCACAAAGCTTCGTGGTCCATTTTAATTTTTAAGGTAATACATACCACAATTAAAAGTGTTATTCTGACGCGTTTACTGAGCAACTCTTAAGGAACCAGTTTGAATAGGAATCACAACGAGGACAGGCTCTCCAGGAAGCAGTGCAAGTTTCTCTACCACTATGTCCTTCTATGACCTGGGTAGAACCCATTACACTTTCAGAGTACCTATGGCAAATGAGGATGTTTATGGATGCTCTGGCAAGCTCTAATAAGAGAAACACAGCACAGATCTCTAGGGCTTTGGAGGAAAGCCCTATCCTGGTCTGCAGATAACCATTTTAATTTTGAGAAACAGTTCCTGTCTTGCTACTGAGTCCTAGTAAAGATGAGTATCTAGGCATGGGGCATCAAAAACCCATGCAATCTGAGATGTCCTTCATGGCCCACATATCAAGTTTCTTAATAGGCTGTATCACACTGATTTTCAAATGCTAAACTAAACTTGATTTCTTGAAATAAACCCCCACTTAATCAAGATGTATTATCCTTTGTATACATTTAAATCTGTATTGAAGTCACTTAGATGCTGTTGAGGATTTTGGTCTCTAGGTTCATGATAAACATTGCTCTGTAGTATTGATCCTAGTCTGGTTTTCATATTAGGGTAAGGCTGGCTTCATTGAAGGACTTGGTAAGTATTCTCTCCCCTTCAATTTTCTGGAATAGCATGGGTATAATATGGTGTTTGGTGATGAAGCAATTTAGGTCTAGAGTTTTCTGGGCACTGAGGTTTTTATCTACGAATTCAGTACCTTTAATAGATACAGGGCTTTTCGGGTTATCGATTTCTTCTGGAGAAGCTTTGGTAGTTTGTGTCTTTCAAGGAATTTGTTCTTTTTATCTAAGTTGTAGAAATTAATTGGCATAAAGTCATTCATAATATTTCCTTATTTGGTAGAAATATACAGTTCTACCAAAACATGGAATAAATGAATGCCTGTGTGAATAACGAATTCCATTCCACAGAAGCGTGATTCTCAGTGAGCGAAACCAGCCCGCCCCACTGAATGAGGTCAGGAATCTTCCACCATGTAATACCTGTAAAGTCTGTAATACCATCACCCTCTCATTTCTGATACTGGCCATTTGTGTCTTCTTGCTCTTTTTCTGAGTCTTCCCGACTACAGTTTTATCAACTGTATTAATCTTCTAAAAGAACTGGCTTCTGACTTCACTGGTTTTCTTTAATGTTTTTCAGTTTTTATTTCATTGATTTTTATTCTAATCTTTATTACTTCCTGGTTTTGTTTTTATTTATTTTTTTAAAAGATTTATTTATGAGAGAGAGACCACACACACAAGCAGGGCGAGGGGCAGAGGGAGAGGGAGAGAGATTCTCAAGCAGGGTCCATGCTGCACACAGAGCCCGACAAGGCACTCGATCCCAGGACCCTGAGATCAAGACCTGATCCGAAACCAAGAGTCCGACGCTCAAATAACTGAGCCACCCAGGCGCCCCTGGTTGCTTTGTTTTCAGCTGACTTCTCCTGTTCAAGCTTCTTATGATGGATGCTGAGGTCTGATGTGCCCTTTAAGGAGAAGGACTCAAGCACATTTCCTCCTCCCCATTGGCTGACATTCAAGGCAAGCGTGGCTCTGAAGAGCCGGTCATTGTGAATGGCCTGCCTCCCTCATTTTCTCCTGAGAACATCTCTGCTTGGTAGGACCTTGTCGGGACTTGTTGGGGGCCAGTTCCCGCCCTGCAGTGGTTCAGAGAGTTCATGGTCATGGTGAGACCTGCAGTCTTCACTCCCCCTGGTGGATCAATGCCAGCTCACTGAAAATCTATGTTAATTGCCGTGCATGCCCCATGAGTCTTTAGTGGCCTCTCTGAAATATGAGAGAAAATGGCCACTGAACAAGACAGGCTCACAGAGCTCAGGGTGAAGGGCAAGGGCCGTGGGTGAATTTATCTAGATGATATACAGGCCACAGAGCCAGATAGCCTGAGTTTGAATCCTGGCTCCACGCTTACCAGCTCCTTGCAATGCCTGTGGGGTCCATGGGATTGTGCTGGGGAGCAGAGTGGGGTGTAGGAGGAGGAGGTAGATGGGGACCGAGTGACGGCTCCGCTCATCTCCCTTCTGTGGGTCTGGCTGCCTTGTTCCTGCCCCAGCCCCGCCTGTCCTAGCTGGTGACTTCAGGGATTTTATTCAGCTTCTCTGTGCCTCTGCAAAGAGAGGCCAATTATAATAGGACCTCCCTCAAAGGGCTGTGTGGAGGGTTAAAGAAGCGATTACAAGTGAGGCACTGGGACTGCCCTCTGAGCACAGCCGGCTCTCAACAAATGTGGTCTGGCGTCATCTTCCTACTTCAGCCTCATGGCTCTCAGGCACGCGCGCAGCAGACTCACCCGGAAGCTCAGTTCCAGTTCCCACCTCCAGAGACAGACTTAAATCCTCAGGGGTGGCCCAGGAATCTGCATCTTTACAAGCCCACTTGTCCTCCTGAAAGCACTGCAAGGTACCCAGAAACTCCAGCTTTTCCACATTCCCTTCCCTGCTTCAGGCCACACCAGAGCCAGAACCTCATCATCCTTTGTCCAACCCGATGTTCCATTCAGAAGGCACCCCACTCCTCTCACCCCCTTTTCCAGGAAGTTTGCCTTTGGGTTAAAGTTCCAGTCTTTAGATGTCTATGATTATTAAAAATATACAGTTCTACCAAAAAAATGGAATAAATGAATGCCTGTGTGAATAACGAATTCCATTCCACAGAAGCGTGATTCTCAGTGAGCGAAACCAGCCCACCCCACTGAATGAGGTCAGGAATCTTCCACCATTCTGTTTCCATCCATTCTGCTGCCCCCTGGAGTTTCAGGACCTCTCCCTTTGGCTGAGGATCTGGAGCTGCCTTAGCACCCAGGGAGTTGCAGTGGGGTAGGGGTGGGGTTGCAGGGTTGGTGGAGGTGGGCACCTCTGCCCAACTATATAGGAGGGTACTCATGTACAAAAGCCTGCTTGGCCTTTGGTTTGGCCAGGGGAAACTCCTGCCTCCTTGTCACACTGGACACCTGCTCCCTGGAGCTATGAAAAGAGCCTGGGCATGTGTGCTCCAAGATCTGACCCTGTAGGTGCAGCCACACCCATCTTCCCTTATTCCTCCAATCTGCTGAGCCTTTTCCCACCTCAGGGCCTTTGCCCCTGCCCTCCTGTCTGCCAGACACACCCTTCCCCATCTACACTCAGTGCAGATTCCATCTCCTCCTGGACTCAGCTCAAATGTCATGTTCTTGAGAGACCTTTCCTACCCATTGCCCAAAGTGGCCCCCCTCCTATTCACAGTCTTACCCAACTTTTTCCCTTTGATATAATTTGTAATTGTTCCATGTGCTGCTTCTGCCATGTAATGCTTCTGATTCTCTCACCAGACCAGAAGTTGCTGGAGGAGCAGGGTGTCTGTTACTGCCTAGAGCCAAGCACAGTGCCTGGCCCATCACAGGCCCACAGGGAGTAATGGTTGACAGATCAATACATTTTTATCCAAGTCAAACTCCTTGAAAGTCAACTACCCAGGAGAGCCAGGGCTTTAACTGGTGTCGATGGGTATACCTTAGGAGGATGATGGAACTCCTACTACTGCGAGCAACATTTTTTAACAAGGTGCATTTTGTTTTTCTGAACAGACAAACCAGAGTTTTTGTCACATTTTCAGAACCCCCCCCCCCCAAAAAAAGCTGAAGTTTGTTTGAAAGGAAGTTCTTTGAAAGAGTAAAGGTAATGGTAACAGATGAGGTTTGGGGCCCCCAGCAGCTCCACCTTCCAAAGGAAGCAACATCTCACTACTCTGGGGAGGGCCCAAGAGCCTGCTGGAGGGGGCAGCTCATCCTCCTCCCAGCTGGGAGCCCCACAGGCTGCTGCCTTCCTCTCGGTCCCTGTCCCCTCGCATGTGTTAGGAAGGTGCAATGAGATCACTGCAGAGCCGGCTTCGCACAGTGAACGAGGTCCACCAAATAAATGTCAGTGCTGCCACCTTGGAGGTAGCTGCCGGGGATGGGGTGGGGGGAGCGGGCTGTGATGGGTGGGGGAGACGCCACACCAGCTAACCTTTCCCTTCAATGTCCTCCTCAGGGAGGTCGTTTCTTTTTTTTTTTTTTTTTAACTTATTTATTTGTCAGAGAGAGAGCGAGCACAGGCAGACAGAGTGGCAGGCAGAGGCAGAGGGAGAAGCAGGCTCCCCGCCGAGCAAGGAGCCCGATGTGGGACTCGATCCCAGGACGCTGGGATCATGACCTGAGCCGAAGGCAGCCGCTTAACCAACTGAGCCACCCAGGCATCCCAGGGAGGTCGTTTCTTTTACAGTCCCCTCCCCACTGCTCAGGTTTTCCCTGACTGGGCCTCACAGAGCACCTCTGCCCCCTCTTCACAGCCACACGTCACCATCACGTGCTCCCAGCTGGGATGGCTGGAGACTGTCAGCCTCCCCATAGGAACAAGGGCACCACCAGGACAAGGAACTGCAGGGCTCACCGCTGGGCAGTGGCCTCCCGCTCCCCTGTCCTGCACTGGGCTTGGAAAGTCTACACCCTCTACCCTGTCATCTCCGTAAAATCGGTGGCCCAGAGTCACAGCCTGTGATGGGGCAGGACTAACAGCCCGCCCCACTCCCAAGGTCAGACCTTCAAAGAGCAAGGACAACAGGTTTGTTCCTCCCAACAGTGCCCACTCTTCTCCAATTTTCTCGACAAAAAATAACAAAATCCCAGCTGGTTACACAAGACCAGGAAGACTGGAAAAGTACATTTCGAGGTAATTGATATTCTACAAACATCCCCAAGGGTAGTGTGAACCCTGTGAGGACGTCAATTCCGGAAAGCCATCACCCTGAACGAATGCTTTCGTTATGATCTCTTACAAAACTGGATGTGAAGTGCCCAAGGATGGCCCCAGGGCTTTGTGAGCTCTGCAAAGGACCCTGCACATTCCCTACAGCCCGGGAGGAGAGCACAGGGAGTGAGGAGCGCCTTTGTCTCAGAGCTCCCAACAGCTGAACTGTGGGGCCCGGACCCCTGAGGCCTGTGTAGCTGCAGTGGGAAACTTGAGAGAATTTTGAGTAGAGGACGGCCCTGGTCTGATTAACGTCTTAAAATGATCATGCAGGGGACACTGGGGCGGCTCAGTTGGTTAAGCATCTGATTCTCGGTTATGGCTCAGGTCATCTCAGGGTCATGAGCTCGAGCCCTGCATCAGGCTCTGTGGGGAGTCTACTGGAGATTCTCTTCCTTCCCTCCCCCTCTGCTCCTTTACCCACCTCAAATGAAAATAGATAAATCTTTTTTAAAAAATGATTGTATAGGCTGTGGTGTGCAAAATAGATTGTAGGTGGGCAAGGAAGAAAGCCACAAAACCAGGTAGGGCCAGCCCAGTGTAATCCAGGGCGACGTGAGGGGGCCTGAGGAGGGGCTGCTGGATGTGGTCAGGTTCTGGAAGTGCTGACAGGGTGGCATGACAGATGGGTGGTGGGCGAGGTGGGAAGAAGAGTCGAGAGGGACCCCAAGAGCTGGGGCCAGAGCAACTGGATAGATTGTGGCACTATTTCCTGAGATGGTGAGGACAGGGGGATTTGAACTGAAGTTTCTCCAACCCCCAACTCCAGGGCAATGAAGTAAACCTAATGCTTTGGCTTCAAGGCTCTCTGTCCACCTCCTGTAAATCTTATCCATAAGCCATCCATCCAACTGTTCATTCATTCATTCGTATCATTTAACAAACACTTACTGCTAACTACCGTGCAGTAAACATGGGCAGCACTGGACACAGGAGGATTAATTCGCCTTACACCCTCCCCTACAGAAACTTAAAAGCTTGTTAGGGGGTTCAGAGATCAACTATTCTCACTCATTCATGTATTCAGTCATTGAATCACTCAACAAACATTCATTAACACTAATTCCTGGCAAGCAAGCATCATGGTAGGCATTGCGAATGATCTTGCCTTAAGAAAGTCCTAGTCCAACTGGAAAGGCTGAAATTAGCTATCCTCATTCATTTACAGTAGGATCCCCCTAACACCCAGCCTGAGCAGGATCTGGGAGGGGACTCTCACTGGATGACCCAACAGTGGGCTCTAGTGGGCGTATCCAAGCAACACGGCCTCCCTCTGGATCCCTGACCCTCCCCACAGGGTTCCACCTGCCACCCTCACCATGTGAGCAAAGCCCAGGGGCAGCTGCCAGTGCCCATCACGACACCCCCCCCCCCCCCCCCCCCCCCCCCCCCCCCCCCCCCCCCCCCCCCCCCCCCCCCCCCCCCCCCCCCGCCCCGCCACAGCATGCTCAGGGCTAACTCTGGTGTCATTCTCCCACAGAAAACCATGAGTCCACTCATTCAGGCAGCCAACCCCGCAACCACCCGCCTGGGTGCCATATGACCCTTCTTGACACCTGCAGGTCCCAGAACCCAAGATGTGTCCAATCTGGAGGCTCCTGGTCCTCCTCAGCTTGCTGTCGGTGCCCTCAGCACTGCACAAGCAGCCTTGGTGCGGCCTGGCCGAGGCCCACATGGACAGCAGACCAGCTCTGGCGAGAAGTAAGCTCACCCCGTGCCCTGCCCACTGTCACAGGGTGGGTGGGGAAGGCATCACCCCGCTGGGTGACCTTGGGTCAGTCACTCCCTCTCTTCCTTTTTCTCTTAGACCTCAAGTGTAGAAAACGGAGGTTGAATTGATCATATACCAGTTCATGGAATGTCATCATTACTGTGAATCGTGGCAAGGCCCTCTTGGGTTTATTCTGTCGTTTTCCCCTTTACTGCTTATTCTCACTCCCACCCCTCTTCCTCGGCTCTGTGGTGTGTTTATGTACAATCACACCCTTATACAACAAAACAGTGTTTTGATTTGCATAGATGGTATCACCATATAGATCTTGATTTTTACTGTTTTCATTGGACACTGTGCTGTTGACATCCGTTGCTTCATGCTGGTAATGAGAAGTCCATGAGATTGGACTCATCACTGCTTGGCCACTTCCCGAGGGATGGACTGCTGAGTCATCTCTAACTCCCCACTAATATAAGCTACCCTGAGATCAACACCCTTGCATATGTCCGTTAGGAGCCATAGAAGAATGTCTCTGGGAGAGATCCAGAAGTGGAATGGGTGGCTGGGCCCTAGGGTGGATACAAACTCAATTTTTTTTTCTTTCTTTTTTTTAAGATTTTATTTATTTATTTGACAGACAGAGATCACAAGTAGGCAGAGAGGCAGGCAGAGAGAGAGAGAAGGAAGCAGGCTCCTCACTGAGCAGAGAGCCCGATGTGGGGCTCGATCCCAAGGACCCTGGGATCATGACCTGAGCCGAAAGCAGAGCCTTTAACCCACTGAGCCACCCAGGCGCCCCTACAAACTCAATTTAACAAATGACTGTCAAACTGCTTTCTAGAAGGGCTGTGCTGCTCTATACGGGCTCCAGTGACTAACAAGCATACCTGTTTCCCCAGCCCTGTTTCCCAAAACTGGAGAGGATTCATCTGCCTCAGTCTACTCCAGTGGCCACAGCAAGATACCACAGGCTGGGAGGCTCAAACAACAGACATTTCTTTTCTCACAATTCTGGAGGCCAGCAGTTCAAAATGAAGGCGCCCACAGGGTTGGTTTCTGATGAAACCCCTCTTCTTCTCTCTTCCTTCTGGCTTGCGGGTCTCTGCCCTCTCCCTGTGTCCTCACATGGGCCTTCCTCCTGCATGTGCACGGAGAGGGCACTCTGCTGTTTCTGTCTTTTCTTAGAAGGACATCAGCCTTATTGGATTAGGGCCCCAACCCTATGACCACAGCTTAAGCTTCTTTACCTCCTTCAAGGAGGTACAGTCTCCAAATACAGTCCCACTGGACGCTAAAACCTCAATATGTTAATTTGGGGGCAGGAGGAGCTACACAATTCCATACGTAACACTGTCTTCCTCCCGTCTGCCAGCCTGAAGTGCACATGAGTGCTATGGAATTGTCTCAGCTTGACTTCATCTGATCCATGGGAAGTTCGAGCCCCTCATCCCAGTTTCATTAGCCATTTGACTTCTTCGAATTCCCCATCCTCATCTCTTGTCCATGTTTCTCTTTGCTTCCCCAGGGATTTTTTTTAATCCTCTCTGATTTGAGCGTTAATTTATTCTTTTTTTTTTTTTAAGATTTTATTTATTTATTTGATAGAGAGCACAAGTAGGCAGAGAGGCAGGCAGGGAGAGAGGAGGAAGCAGGCTCCCTGCTGAGCAGAGAGCCCAATGAGGGGCTTGATCCCAGGACCCTGAGACCATGACCTGAACCAAAGGCAGAGGCTTTAACCCACTGAGCCACACAGGCGCCCCAGCGTTAATTTATTCTTGACACTGGTCCTTCTTCAGGTCTAACCAGTGCTAACATTTCTTCCAAACTGTCACAAAGTTGTAGATGTAGAATGCTCCACTAAGTACGACATTTTCCGGAGGTTTTTGAAATAATTTTTATCATGTTAAAGAAATCCCCATATTTCTGGTTTTCTGAATTTTTCTTTTTTTATGAATTTTTCTTAATCATAAATCAGTGCTGGCTTTTAACAAATGTTTTCCTATCTCTAAAAATTACTCCATTTTTTCTTCTAAATCATTAATGTGATAAATGTATAAATAGATTTTTGTCTGTTGAACCCATCCCAGAATTTATGGAATAAATTTGATACTTTTATAATCTACTAGAATTATATATTTATACTGTACTATTTTTATAATGTACTAATAATGTAACATACTAAAATATATTTTATAATGTAATATATTTTTAATGAGATTTTTTATTAACATATAATGTATTATTTGTATTTTTATAATGTACTATTGGCTACTCAATTTGTTAGCTAATAATCTTATAGGAATTTAGCCAATTTTTCATACATGATATCGATGTGGACCTTTCTTCCCTAATACTGTTCTGGAAGCTGGGCAAGTTACACTGGCCTCATAAAATGAATCTGGCATCTTTTTCTTTTTTTTATCTTTTTCACAATTACCTCTTTATATAAAGTTTGGTAAAACTCTTCCCCAAAACCATCCACATCAAAAACTTTGGGGGAATGGAATCTTCAATTAACTATTTCTATTTCTTAAATCTTTTACATTTTCAATGTTTCCCATTTCCCTCATCACAACTTGGCATTTTATGGTTTGCCACAAAGGTATCCATTCCATTTAGGTTATGAAGTACATTCATGTGTATTTGGGGGTCCAGGCAGCCTCATGGTTACAATGGGTGTAGTTAGAATGCTATTTTATGGGGCCACCCTGGAGATTTAAATGAAGAAAAGCATGGGCCAAAATGCTTTTTCAACTGTGAAAATATTTATCACTATAACCATGTCTCCTATCAGGATACTTAGCTGCACAGAACAGAAAACCCAATTCAATGTGGCTGAAAAAAAAATGTTATTTCACATAACCAAAATTCACAGGTAGGACAAACTCCAGGTCTGATTCAATCAGGAGCTCAAAGGTGCCACCCAGAGCTGGGTTTTACCCATTTTTTTTAAATCTCTGCTATCATCATAGTTTCATCCTCGCGCTGCTAGTTCCCAGGGTGGTAGGAAAATGGTGGCCAGTGACCATCAGAGCAACAGACTGCCTTGCTCCCTTCCAGTAGGAGACAGAGAAAGAAACTTCCCCTCAAATGTGAAACATAAGATCTTCTGTTTAGTCTGATAAGGCCAACTTGGGTTACATGCCCACTTTAAACCTGAAAGAGTCACGGGCAATGATGGCTCAGATAATCAAAGGCCTTATCTGGACAAGGAACTGGATGGAGTGCCTGAACGGAAAGAGGGTTCAGTTGGGAATGACAAGTTGGATGAATGGGAGTATGGATAGACAGATGAATAGATGGGTGGATATTTGAACAGATGGAAGATGGATGGGAAGGTGGATGGATGGATAGATGGATGGCTATTAGACAGACAGATAGACAGATGGATGGATATTGGACTGGCAAGTACTAGTCCACTGCTTACAATTTTCCAAGTGTTGTTATTATCATTAGCCAAGAACTACCAAGAATTCTAGGCATATCTATAGTATCACTCTATCTTTGAAACTATTTAGTCAATGTATATCTCTCTTACTAGACAGGAAACTGTTCTGTGTCTTTGGTATGCACCACATGGCCTGATACCCAATAGATGTTCGATAATATTCTTTTTTTGGATAAATTATATTTATCCAATTCTCTTTGACAACTTATCTCAACTTACAAGAATCTTGTGAGATGTACATTAATTCTGCCCCCATTATACAGATGAGGAAATCAAGACCCAGGAAGGTGGTAGCATTTCAACCCAGATCTAGGACTCCAAACACACTTTCTTATTTGCAGGCAACAGAAACATGGGATAATGAGGGGGAACCATGGTTTCTGCTGCTCTGCAGTGTGGGTTCTGATCCCAGGGAGGGTGAAGTCAGTGAAATACATGTGTCCTGCGGTATGCTTGGAGGTTCGCCAGAGCTGGACCCCAACCTACCATCAAGACAGGCAGGATTTCAGCATGCCTGGCACTTGAAAATCCCTTCCTTTTTGGAGTTCATTCTCTGCTGGGACCTCTGCTTAGTCCTGCTGCTGATTCCAGGCACAGTGTGGGAGAAATTACATTCATTCTCTTCCTAGTTGTTCTCTCCAAGCAACATTTACCATGATATACATGCTGTACACTAGGTTCTGTGGCCCGGATTCAGAGATCGCACTGGGCATGCTTCCCACCATTACCTTTCCTTTGAGCTGCTCTTGCTGGCCAGACCCTCAGCAGGGCTGTCGCCTCAGCCCTGCAAAGCACCACTTTCCAGATGAGGCATGTGGGTTTCCGTGCAGAGAGTGGAGTTGAGGAGTGACAAGCGTCCATCACTCAGCAAGAAGCAGATGCAGCAGCCCACACACAACCTAGGCTTCTTGACTCCAAACCCCATACCTTGTCCACGACACTGTGCAATGTCACTGGTCCCTTGTCCATTTCCAGTTATTGCCCAGGGCCTCATGAAGCACAACGCAGAGGGTCGAATCCAGAACCTCCGCCTCATGGACAGTCTCAATGCCTCGGGGCAGATGGCCCCAGGGATGGTGGGCCGGCTAATAAATGGCATGAGCCTCCAGCAACAGGAAGAAAACAGGTGAGCCCCTGAACCCCATCCCTGGCCGTCGGACTCTCTATAAAGCTCTGGGTCAGAGGGCAGAGCTCAGCGTGTGGGGGCACACGGCTGTGAAGAGGGAAAGCAGGAAGACTGGAAGGAGGAGATGAAAGGCCCAAAGCAAGACTGAGTGGGGGGCCCAATATGAGAGGTCATTTGGGGAGGAAGCGTAACAGGGTAATCAAAGCAAAGCCAGGAATAAAAGTTTCTGCACTTAAATCCTGGGTCTGCCACCAACCTTGGGGAAATGGCCTGAGCACTCAAGCCTTATCTACAACATAGGTGCCCAGAGCACAGCCTGGATCAACGTCTGGGGTGCCAAAGGAACCAGGACTAGAGTCTGACATTTGAATCCCACTCTATTGCTTGATAGCTGTGTGACTCCAGATAAAGTGTTGGAGGTCTCTGAGCTTCAGCCTTAAGCCCTCATCAGTAAAAAGGGTGAAATAACTGTCCCCTGGCTTGGGAGCTTAGGAGCTTTCTCTGTCGCACACAGTAGATGTGTAGGCACTGGGCACTCTGATTAACCCAGCAGAGCAGGACTGGGCTGCTCGACCATACTTCCACTCCTTCCTCTGGAGGGCAGGGCCTCCTCAGCCTCCCAGCCCCCCCACCCAGCTGTTGCACTGCAGCAACCCGGTTCCCGCCTGCTGCGCCCTTAAGCTCCCTTCTCTCCCATTCCACCCCTCAGTCTTGCCATTCTAGTGAGCCCTCATACTTGCTGGCAGGGTTTCCCTGGATGTCTGCAGTCACAACCACTTCCCTCCTTCCATTCTGTTAATAATAGTTGTTACAAGCATTCATTGTACACCTGCTGTGTACCAGGACCTGGGCTGGGTCCTTGGAATACAGCAATGAACAGGACATATGGTCACTGCCTTTTTGGATCTTACATCCTAGTTCATTAAGTCACAAAAGTAAATAACTAATTTTAGGTACAGGGATATGTTATGAAGACAGCTTTAGCAAGGTAAGAGTGGGGCTGATCAGGAAGACCTTTCTAAAGAGATAATCCCTAGGAAGAATGAAGAGAAGGAAGCAAACCACACGAAGGACATAGAAAGGGAGTAAGTACAAAGGCCGAGGCAGGAAAGAGACTGGTGTGTCTGGGAATGAGAAGTCCTGTGTGGCTGGGTGAGCAAGGCAGAGGGTGGTAGAAGGTGAGGCAGTGGAGGCAGGTGGGGCCAGAACCTGCAGGTCTTAGAGGTCATATTGTGGAGTTTGGATTTTATCCCAAGAGCAGTGAGAAACCCGGGTAGAGTGTTAAGTAATAAGGCTGCCTGTTGGCTGCCGCCTGGAGAACAGTTTGTAGAGAGACCAAGTTCATGGTAAGGAGCCCAGAGAGAAACTAAAACATCTCCAGGTGAGAAGTGATGGTAGCCTGGTCCAGGTGAAAGGGACAGAAGGAGTGGGAAGTTGCCAAACTCTGGGTATATTTTGTAAGCAGAGCCAGCATGATTCACTGTTGGGTTGAATGTGAAGGTGAGGGAAGGAGAAGGCCAAGAAGGCTCCCAGGGCTTGGGCCTGGACACCTGGGCAGGTGGTGGTCCCTGTGCTAGGAGGCAGTGGCTGGGTCTGAGAACAGCCCCCATGTGGGTCTGCAGCTGGCTGTGGGTTGCACACGTTCATTGGGTGGAGCTGTGAAGGGCCCTCTGGGACAACTTGAAGCCCTGGGCTCCTGCAGGTGGCTCTTGCCCTCCGAGCGTCTTTAAAAGGATCTGACTCCAAACCCCACCACCAAGCCCTTTTCATAAACAGCATGCCAGCCTTTCTTGTCAGCCTGAGACCCTGATGTCTGAGCTCCCTCCCACTCGAAGGGCCTCTGCTCTTTCCTTCTGTAGCGCCAACATCACCAACATTCAGCTAGACTACAGTGGGATCCGGATGTCTTTCCATAAGGAGTGGTTCTCAGCAAACATCTTACTTGAATTTGACATTGACTTGAGACTGTGAGTCATACAGCAGCAGGGTCGGTGGGGTGCTGTTCCTCCTCAGTGGGAATCTGGGAGTTGGGGGGATGGTGGAATTTGGCAACCCGGGGAACCTAGATCTTTATGACTCCAACCTGGTTCAAATTCTGGTTTCTGAACTCACTCACTGTGTGACCTTGGGCAGGTCACTTCACATCTCTGAGCCCCAATTTCTTCAGCTGAAATGTGGGTGGCAATCCCCGGTCGTTTGCTCATTTAAACCTATGTGAGTTCATTGATTTTTTAAAAAGACAGGAACACTTTAATTATGTCATCACCTTCCCTCCATCTGCTCAAACTCTCCTTTACCGTCAGCTGCCCCCAAGAAAACTATCCTTTACCGTTAGCTGCCCCATAGCTAAACGGTACAGACTTTTAAAAATAAGATAAACTTTCCACTTCTGAGTATCGAAAGGCCCCTTAGCTGGTCTGTCTAAAGGATTTTCAGAAGTCACTCTGCCTAACAGCATTTTCTCCTTGGTCACTGGTGGCAGGAGTCAACAGGCAGGGCTGGTTTATTGAAAGAGTCACTCTTCCCATTGTGTTGGCTGTTTCCACCACCTCCTCCCTGTTTCCTGCCCTTTCCCTCCTCCTCCTCTCTCTTGTCCCCAGGCCTTTCAATAACAAGATTATAAAGACACATGCAAGCATGAACCTGGTTGTGGAGTTCTGGCTGGAGAAAGACGAGTTTGGCCGGAGGCATCTGGTGATAGGCAATTGTTCTGTGGAGCCGAGCAGCATCCACACCACAGTCCTAACGGAGTAAGATCCCAGCTGCCTTCCACTGGGCTGGGCCCCTTCCTGCCTAGCCTCAGCTGTGGCCATCCCTCTCTACCACCACCTGGATAGGCCCAACACAGATCTCACCCTTTCCCCAGGACCTCCTCCTCTTCCTGAGTCAGCATCCCAGTGATGGCCCAGCCAACCTCCCAGGAGCCAAACTCTTTGTCCTCCTCAAGTCCAACTGCCCACCTTCACTGGTTCCCATCAATGACCTACTGGCAGCCCCCGCTTGTCTCCTCTCTCTCCATCCCCACAGCTACTACCCCAGCTCCTAGACCACTTTGCGGACCACTGCAGGAGCCAAGCTGGGTTTCCCAGACTCAGACCTCACCTCCTTCACTCCATTCTTCTGCCATGGCAGATTTAACTTTCTAGCATAGAAACGTGGTCATGTCCCCTAGCTCCTCCTCCAAACTCTCCAGTGGTTCTCCAAAGCCCTCTGAGTGAAGAGCAAACTCCTGGATGTCAGTCAGGACCCCACTTGTCCTCTTACCTGCCCCATTCTGTGGCCCTTTACCCTCTTGTGTTGCTGAAGGGCCTACTCCTCCATCAACACACCATGTATTTTCATACCACCGTGCCTTTGCACATGCTGATCCTTTTGGTTGGAATGCCCTTCCCTTCTTCTCTAGAACTCCTCTTTATCACTCATTCATTCAACAAATACTGATTGAGAACCTACTATGAGCCAGACATGGCATGCTTGATGCTAGGGATACAGTTGTGAACAAGATAGAAAAAAAAATAGAGCTATCTATAGGGCATATTAATTAATAGAGTATAATAGATTTATATACTGGCTGACCAAGTCTATCAACTCAGCAGACTATGAGACTCTTGAGGGCAAGATTTGGGTGTGATTTTTTCCCTGCAATTCCAGAATGCTGAAAGTAACTAGGTCTTCAGTGGGTGTCCATTCATTTACTCATCAGACATTCACTAAATGCCTAAATCATGCCAGGCATTCAAGGCTAGGACAGTGCAGGGGAAGGGCTGAACTCTGGATCTCTACAGACCTGGTTCTAATCTAATAAGCACTTACTGGCTGTGTGACCTTAGGCAAGTCACATCACCTCTCTGAGTTGCCCCTTCAACTACTGACAGCAATAGCTCTAGTATAGGGCTGGCTGAGGATTAAATGACTATGTAAGGTGTACTCGCGGCCTAGCGCCTAGCATTGGTACTGCACGCATTTATCTGTTCTGTGTATCTACCTCTCTTTCTAGAGATATCTCACCAAAGATGAAACATTTTCTCCACAACTTCAGGGAGAAGCTGGCAAAAGTGATCCCGCACCTGGTGGAAAGTCAGGTAAGTTTGAGAAAAATAAAGAGGAAAAAAAAAAAAGAAAAATAAAAAGATACTCCTGGGGTATCTTTGTGCCTGAGGGTCAGGACATACATATTGGCAATTCAGAAAAAAGTTTCCAATCTTGGGCTTAAGGGCCTGAAAATTTTCCATTAAAAATTTCAGTTTTGTTGGGACGCCTGGGTGGCTCAGTTGGTTGGGCGGCTGCCTTCGGCTCAGGTCATGATCCCAGCGTCCTGGGATTGAGTCCCACATCGGGCTCCTTGCTTGGCAGGGAGCCTGCTTCTCCCTCTGCCTCTGCCTGCCACTGTCTGCCTGTGCTCGCTCTCTCTCTCTCTCTCACAAATAAATAAATAAAATCTTTAAAAAAAAAAAAAAAATTTCAGTTTTGTTATCTACTGGCTTGGGTGTCCTTGGCAAGGGACTCAGCCTCCCCATGCCTCGGTTTCCCCATCTGTAGCATGGGAATCCCTGCAGTCCCTATGTCATGGAGTCGTGACTAGGATTCGGGCAGCAGAAGTGCTGTGCACGGCATCCCTCTGGTGCTCAATACAAGGGAGCCGCCCTTGCTATGATTCCCTGTGGAAATCCAGTGAGGCATAAGCTTCCAGCCACAGGCTCTCTAGCTTTCTTTTCCTAGTCCCTGGCCTGACCCTTCTCTCTGTGTTGGTGGCCCAGGTGTGTCCTCTGATCAGTGAAATCCTCAGACAGCTGGACGTGAAACTGTTGAAGAGCCTCATGGGTGAGTATCCATGTCCATCCAGGGAGGACTCAGGATTGGTAAACGGAGGAGGTGTCCCAGTGCAGCATCCAGTGAGGCCTGCGGAGGGGTGTCTGCCTATGCTCTGAGCACACTTAGAGGGGACCACATGATGATGACCGTTCCTGTCCCCCAAGAGAGCTAGGACAGCAGAGGGCATGCCTACCAGCTGTGCCCCGCCAGTCATCCAAAATCTCCAGATTACCAGAAACTGTAGCTCCTCCCAAGATCTCCATTCAGTCCTTTAGGGAGCACTGCTCCCCCCCCACCCTGCCCCAAACCTGAGACCACCCTCCATTTACTGAAAGACACTGTTCCCACCTTCGCGAGCTCACAGTCTAGTGAATGGAATGAGCGCATAAGTACTTAACCATTTGGAAAGAATGTTAACCCAAGTAGCTCAGGCACTGGCCCTAGGTTGGCATGGATGGATGAGAGTCCCCTGCAGGGGCTGGCTGGCAGTCACCCTGGTGACTGATGCTGCCTCTTCTCCTTACAGAACAGGCTGCTGCTCACAAATTCAACCAACTATGAGTCCAGCCCACTAGTGGATCTGGAAGGAGGTTCCACACCTTGGGACTTTAAGTCTTCCTCAGAGTTGGGTTTCCACTGCCCCCAAACACCTTTACCACAGGCCCTGTGGCGGCCTATCCTGTCCCATAATAAACTCTAACTCTGAAGGGTATAGAGATGCCCCTTCCTGGGCCCTGAGGGTAGTGTCCCAGAAGTCAGACTTGATGAAGGATCCATGCGAAGACTAACTATGCCTGGGTTTGCTCATCAGCCTAGAAATGCCAGAGAAAATACTGTGTTTTCCTGTAACTGGCAGCGAGAAGTCCATCTCTAGGTTTGCTCATCAATGCAGGGAGGGCCCTGTTGAGAGTTCCCATTCCCTTTCAGCCCATATTTGTTGAGTACCTACTATGTGCCAACTGCTTTGCCAGGCTCCAATGGAGTGTAGGGAAAGGATGACAGAGTGGAAAGCGTAAATGTTGGCACTGAACAGATCTGAGTTCAAATTCAGTTCAGCCCAATGAGAAGTCCCATGTGGGTATGAACCATGTGCCTCGGAATGACCGCTGATCCCCGGCCCCCAGGACAGGGCTGGCCCACAGTGGGAGTGCAGCAAGTGCCTGGTGGGAGTGCAGCAAGTGCCTGTTAAGGTGGGTGAATCTAGTTTGAGGACTCACTGACTGTGTTGGGGACAAGGCAACTTCCCTTCAGGTCTCCCTCACCCAAACAGTGGGGACAGAGATCTTCCAGGATGTGGAGCAACAAGAGTCTGGACCCCACTGGTGGGAGGTAAGGTGCACCACTACTTTCCGAATCCCGGTGGCAGTGGCTACAAAAGCAACCCATAGGCCTGGCCTGTGGCCCTGCAGCCACTCCCCACAGGCGCCGCACAGAAACACGGGCCTGAGCCACCACGAGACATGGGTAAGACTGCTCACGGCAGCAGTGGTCCTCACAGTCCCCGAGCCAACACTCTGAATGCCCATCAGGGTTCATTTTTATGATGCTCGAAACAAAACTCAGCACAGGAGAACACACATTGCATCTCCCATTTATATGAAGCTCAAAAACAGCAAAGCAACCCATGCTGTCAGAGATGAGGGCCATGGGTAGCCTTGAGGAGGGCGTTCGTGACCGGGAGGGGCTGGAGGCCAGCTTCTGTTTCTTGATCTGGATGCTGGGTGTGGGGTTGGTGTTTAGTTTTTGAAAATTCACTGAGCAGGGCGCCTGGGTGGCTCAGTGGGTTAAGCCTCTGCCTTTGGCTTGGGTCATGGTCTCAGGGTCCTGGGATGGAGCCCCGCATCGGGCTCTCTGCTCATTGAGCCCCCTGCCTGCCTCTCTGACTGCTTGTGATCTCTGTCTGTCAAATAAATAAATAAAATCTTTTTTAAAAAGAAAAGAAAGAAAATTCACTGAGCTATTCACTTATGTGCATTTTTCTTACATATATTAGACTTTAACACACATTTCTGAAATAAAAAATATTTATCATGGGACACCTGAGTGGCTCAGTTGGTTAAGAGTCTGCCTTCAGCTCAGGTCATGATCCCAGGGTCCTGGGATGGAGCCCCATATCAGGCTTCCTGCACAGCAGGAAGCCTGCCTCTCCCTCTCCCTCTGCCGTTTCCCTTGCTTGTGCTCTCTCTCTGACAAATAAATAAAATCTTAAAAAAATATATTTACCATGCGATGTTTATAGGAGCATATGAAAAAACACTTGCAATATATTTAGCACACACTAGATCCATGGGAAATGCTTAGGAAAACTCATTTAAATCTTTGTTAACTATTTGATTAAGGACTATTCGGTTCTTTTTTTTTTTTTTAAAGATTTTGTTTATTTATTTGTCAGAGAGAGAGGGAGAGAGAATGAGCGAGCACAGGCAGAGTGGCAGGCAGAGGCAGAGGGAGAAGCAGGCTCCCTGCTGAGCAAGGAGCCTGATGTGGGACTCGATCCCAGGACGCTGGGATCATGACCTGAGCCGAAGGCAGCTGCTTAACCAAATGAGCCACCCAGGCGTCCCGTGGACTATTCGGTTCTTAAATATTGATTCTCGCCCTCCTCCCAAGGGGAGGCAAAGCGTTCTGAGAAATCAAGGGGAAATAACACACACATATTAATCATAGTAGCACACAGATATTAAGCAGTTGGCATGTGCCAAGCCTGGAGCTCAGAGATTCTATTCAGTGTCTCATCACATCCTCACAGCAAAGCCATGCAGGAGGACCCCGAGGCTGAGAGAGAGAAAGCCCCTAGCCCAAGATCACACAGCAAGGAAACAATCAAGTTGACTGCGCTCAGGCAGCCAGACTCTAGAGCCCAGGCTTGGCTTCGGGGATTCACCCTCCAGACCTCCCACTCTTCCTCCTAGCAGCCCCCACCACACACACACTGAGGGAAACGATGACTGAGGCCATCGGCTGGACTGACAAGTGCAAACAAGGAAGTGTCAACAGCTCAGAGATGAAAATGGGGTGAGAAAGCCTCCTGTCTCCGTCTTTCAATTCAGACCGCCTAATCCAAAATGCTTCGTTGGGGATTTGCAACCCTAAACGCCCAAGTTCTCATACAGAGGATTCCCCTTGAGTTTGATGGGGGGGAGGATTTCCAGGTCATGATTCTAAGATCAAACATAGGAGGGCTGGGCCCCATTGTCCAGGGAGGTTGCCTGGCCCCTTGCTAAAGGCAGCTTTTGTCTGCCTTCCTCCTGACCCTTCCGGGGGTGACTCAGGGGCCTCCTTTCTCAAGGGGCCTCCCTGGGTTTCTCAGATTCTATTTTTGTTTTGAGGGTCATAGAGCCATGGACTCATCATGTTTTCTCCCAGCAGAGCTTGTGGCACAATGGGCTTCTATTATGATACCGGAGCTGGGGTCTGGGGGGATTTAAGGAGAAATTCAGCCCCAAGTGCCCAAAAGCTGGCTCCTGGCCCCACCTGTCTGTGCCTTGTAACTTCTATGCCCTTCTGTTGGGGAGTACTGACTCTTGACCAGACACTGGGCTGCAAGCTGCCTTTGTTTCCCCTGCTTAGCCCTCTCCACAGCCCCGGGGGTGGGTGCCGTCAGCCCCACGTTGGAGGGGAGGCGATAAAGGCTGCAAGAGGGAAAAGCATCTTGCCCAGAGGCCTCATCCGAGCCGGGCATGGGACTCAGGGCAGTCTGACGTCTCAGGGGTGGGAAGGCTCCAGAGAACATGAGCAGGAACTTTCTGAAGATTCTGTGCCTCAAACTCACTCACAAAGTTAAGAGCACTGAAGTTGGACAGCCCCAGGGTGACAGTCTGACTTCACCTCTTTCTAGTTGGTCTGACCCTGGGCCGGTCACTGTCTTCTCTGAGCCTCAGCACCCCCACAGGGTTGTTCTGCATGGAAGAGAAAAGAGAAACAGTACAGGGCTCTAGGGTCTCATTTAAAAAAACTATTACTATCATTAGCTACAAAGGTAGGTGGAAAATTCATCTCTGCGGTAAATGGGACTTAAGCAAATTCTGCTTAAGAAAACACATTTTCTCCGAATGCCTGGGTGGTTCAGTTGGTTAATCATCTGCCCTCAGCTCTGGTCATGATCCCAGGCTCCTGGAATTGATTCCCGCATTGGGCTCCCTGCTCAGCGGGGAGCCTGCTTCTCTCTCTGCCTGCTGCTCCCTCTGCTTGTGCTCTCTTTTTCTTTATGAAAAATTTTTATTTATGAAAAATAAACTCTTTATTTAAAAAAAATATATATTTTCTCTCTTGCCAATTGCAATGGCATGGATGGAGCTAGAGGGTCCTAGGCTAAGTGAAATAAGTTGGAATAAGTGAAATAAGTTGGAATGTAAGAAACAAAACAGATGAACACAGAGGAAGGGAAGGAAAAATACAGTAAGATGAAAACAGAGAGGGAGACAAATCATAAGAGATGCGGAACTCCAGGAAACAAAGTGAGGGCTGCTGGAGGGGAGGGGGATAGGGAAGGGGTAATCGGATGATGGGCAGTAAAGGGGGGCAAGTGATGGAATGAGCACTGGGTGTTGTGTGCAACTGATGAATCATGAAATTCTACCTGAATTTTTTATTAGTTTTTTATTATTTAAAAGAAAGTATATTTTCTCATCAAAGTTGGGGCACCCAGCTCCCCGTGAACCCTTTTTGCCTCTGCCCCTCAACAAAACCACTGGGGTTTCCTTTTTTTTTTTAAGATTTTTATTTATTTATTTGTGTGTTTAAGGAAGAACACAAGCAGGGGGAGTGGGAGAAGAAGGCTCCCTACTGAGCAGGGACGCCTCCCCCGCCGGCCCAGCCAATGTGGGGCTCAATCTCAGGACCCTGGGACCATGACCTGAGCCGAAGGCAGGCACCTAACCAACTGAGCCACCCAGGCGCCCCACCACTGAGGTTTCCAAGGCCCCCTGAAGATCCCCCTCAGTCTGATCTTGCTCCCAGGCAACAGAACATAGACCTAGCACCCCGCCGAGATGTAGGAAGCAGAAGGCACCACCTACAGTTTCTGAGAAACACTTTGGGAAGGCATTGATGTCATCAAGGTGGAAAACACCGTCCTGAAATGTTAGCAGCGTGACCTTTCATGTGTCCGGATGCTCCACGCCCCTTGCCCTCCTCAGGGCAGTGGAAGAGGCAGTTCCCAGGAAGGCCCAGTCTGGCAGAAGTGAGGAGAAGGTTTATGGGTTTCCAAGGCCTGGGTCTTCAACAAATAGGTAGTGACAGAGAACAAATCAGTGGTTGCCAGTGGGTGGGGAGAGAGTGTGACAATAAAAGGGCAGCGTGGGGGGGATGTGGGGCGTGATGGAACCCTTCTATATCCTGATTATTATGGCAGCTATGTGAAACTATACGCATATTAAGAGTCACAGAACTACACATCAAAGGGGCAATTTTCCTAGATCTTTTTTTTTTTTAAAGCCTGGGTTTTTTCATTTCAAAACTCAGAGCATAAATTAGCATATATATGAATTGAAGCAAGATTTCCTGCTCCCAAGACTAGAACATTCCCCATGTTAGACTGGGGGAGTGTGCAAGTCCAAGAGACACTGAAGAGAACATAGTTCTAGTGGGTTCTGAAAAGTGTCCAGTGCCCTTGCTACTCCCCAGGCAAAACTTGGCAGGAGAGGAGGGACATCAGAAACCCCAAGTCGGTGTGCTGGATTCATGAACGGAGGGCACCTGTGCCCATGTCCCCTTCCAGAGCCACGAGAGGTGACAAGACCCCAGGGAGAGAATGTTAACTGGAGGGTCTAGGTAGGTCCAGGGAGATGGGCTGGGGTGGACCCCCACAGTCCTGCCTGAGGCCCAAAGGAATTGAGAAAGAGCAGAACAATTCTGAGTGTCAAACAGGGAGTAAGAAGTAAATGTTAAATCTAAGGGTGCCTTTTGGACAGGAGGGAAGCACACTGTCTTGGCAATAAAGAGGGGGCCAGACGGCATGGGGAAGTCTCTTTATTTCCAGCCAAAATAGTGATAGGGGAGACTCCTTTAGATGCCTTAATACCAATGAAGCCCTTGGGACAGAATTAAAACCCCAGAGAAAAGTGGGGAACCTTCTGCTACCCAGTGAACTGGCATTTGAAATGGTAATTAAGCTATAGATACATGAGAAAGAAAAACACAGACACTTAAGATTATGAACTGAGATTCACACCTTCTCCCCAGACCTCATCCCGCCACAGCCCAGTGAGGTGGATACCATCCTCGCGTTGTACAGATGAGGAAACTGAAGTTCAAGAGATTAGCGCTACTTGCCTGGGTCACGGGATCTGAATCAGGGCGATTCAGACTGGCCATCCCCTGATCCATCCCCTCTCTGCCATAATACATGAGCAGCCTCCTGGCTTCAAACCAGTGGCTGTCGGCTGTCCAGAAATTAGCTGCACGAACTTTAATCAGTCCCTCGACGCACTGACCTCAGTTTCCCCACAAAGATAGTAGCAATCTGAGCCAACCCACTAGAGTTGTACCAAGAGAACAAAAAATGAGACACCCCCCCCCCCCGAGGACGGCTGACAACACACAAGCTGTGAAAGAGTCTAGAGAGTGTCTCAATGGGTGAGCCATGGCACAAGCCCCTTGGAGACACCATCCAGGCTCTGCCAGGAAGGAAAGCAGTTCCAGGGAAGGCCTGGCACAAGGGAGGGCAGTGTGGCTCACTGATTACACAGGCATAAGACACAGAGGTGAGTCCTGACTCTACCATTCACTTCCTGTGCATCCCTGGGAAGATGTCCGCCTCTCTGAACCTCAGTCTCCTCATCTGATCTTTGAGGGGCCACAATAGCAGCCCCTCCTGACGAGGATGAGGTTCGGGTAGGGAACCTGGCATGTAGTAGGTGCTCAATAAATACGCACCTCCTGCTCCTCTTCCTGCTTTTACTCATAAGGTGTTAGGTTTAGCAGCTCTCTCCAGGCGAAGATCTTGACCTCTCCGTGTCTCAATGGTTTCATCTGCAAAATGGATTCAAAGGCCCACGAGTGGGACAAATGGCTCATTAATTACTTCACTTGGGGAAGGGAAGAAGGAAGGGTAAAGGTGAGACCAGGATGCCACAGCATCCTTCTGGCCTGGCAACCTGCACAGACTTTTCCAGGGTATAAACGTGAAATTTCAGGGGATCATGACATGCAGGAAAGCAAAATGGGCAATGGGTGTACGGAAGGTGTCTTTATGTCCCGGCACAGTGATTCACATGCAGTGTGAAGGCCTTGGCCTTGGCCCCAGGCCTGCTGTGCGCACCTGGATGTGTCTACTTGCACCACAAGCCTCAGTTTTCCCCTTGTAAAAGAGGGGTGCTTGTACCCAGCCCACACCCCTGGGAGGATTCCTGAGAATGCCATCTGTGGAAAGCAAAGCCGGGCTGGCATTCGGCAAGAGCTCAGTAAGTGTTGGCCGTTGACAATGTTTCACTGTGATTGTCCGACGCGAGAAGTTCGGACTCTGCCCCATCCTGTGTCTTTGGGCATTCACCCCGCTATGCCTCCGGGTCCTGCTCAGCATTTCCTCCTGCCCAGGTTCTGATGAGGATGGGCAGCCCCCTGCAAGTGACTGTCCTGCAAGAGACCCCCGATGTAGGAAAGTCAGTGGCAGTCTGAATCTTGGGAGCCAGAATCCTCCAAATGGAGAAAAAAAGCTGGACCAGGGATAGTAAAGAGCCTTAGTACGAGACTGAGGCCCATTCCCCGGCTCCTGAGAGCCGCCTCTCCCCGCATTCCGAACATGATCTGCCAGGCCGCCTCGGAGCATGGACCCCCCGCCTCAGCTCTGCTCAGGAAACCATGAAGTCTTGAGTAACATCCCCATCTCGAGTTTTTCTCTGTTTAACTTGTCCATCAAGTGGCTTACCGTCCCACCTACTAATGTGATTGGCAATTATTTACTTTGGAGAGCCCTGAAAGACACCAGATCGCAGAATTCTGAATTATCTAGAAACCCATCACCCAATCGCACATTTCCTGATCTGCACACTATAAAAGACGCTAGCTCCTCAGCAGAAGCAATCAGGAGAGGGTGGAGGTGTGCAGGAGACCCACCAGGACCTCTGAGAAGCCCGGGTGAGACATGCCTATCCCATGCCTGCTCCGCTGCCCCGGGCGGTAGGGCTGCCGAGCTCCTTGCTTCGGGGTGGGCACTGGGTGGCAGCATTTGGGATCGCTCATTGGGGGTCTTTTTCAGAGGAATTTTCAGGGGAATGGGGAAGGTCATTCACTCCACCTCCCTGAAAGACCAGTGTTGTGGATATAAGGTTTGAATGCGGAAATGTAGGAAAGGGGATTTCATGGGGGGAGCATGTGGCTACAGGTGCAGACTGCCGAGATCCCATGTTAGGGTTTTCTTGCGAGCATGCTCTTCGTACCCTAAATCCCAGCCTTTCCAGCGGGAGTTTTAACTTTCGGTTGCCATTGTGGATTCAGACGATCATCCACAAACCACCTAAAATCCACCCCATTTTGTACATTTTGACGCATTTTTCTGGGAGAGGGTCCTTAGCTTCCATTGCACTCATAAAAGATCTGTTTCCGAAAGGAGATTTGGAGAACACAGTCTAAGTTTACCTCCCAGGGAGGCCACAACTGGCTCTTTCTACCAAAAAGCCCTTTTGATTCCAGCCAGCCACAGCAATGACAGTGGGGCTTTGGCTGAACCAGCCAGTTGATGGAATTTTGCCCAAAGAACCTTTCAGCACCTTTGCTGGCTGCCAAATACGCCTAGGAGAGGGTTGGTGACACCTGGGAGGGAACAGTGCAAAAGGCAGCCAGATGTCAGAGGTTGCCCCCAAATTTTGTTCAGGTTAGTTTGAGGGAGAAGAGAAAGGTATAGAAAAGACAGTGTGCATGTCTGGAGGGGTCAGAGACCTATCTCCAACAACAACTCTGCCATCAAGTTGCTGTGTGACCTTGGGAAAGTCACTATCCCTCTCTGGCTCCCTGATTCTCCTTATGCAATGAGGACTTTGAATGGCCCCAGGATTTCTCCAGCATTGGTCTGGATGAGATGGTGGCTATGGCCATCTGACCTCTAATATTCTGTGATTTAAAAGGGTTTCTACAAACCATCACAGGCTAGACCCAGGCCAAAAGACTTGATGGGGATAATGGCCAGCCAGTTCCGTCCCTCAGCCTTTTCATTTGCTTTGTCTGAAGAGTGAAAACTAGCAGCAATGATTCAGGCCATTGCAAGCAAGTCCAGATGAATGGAGAATAGATGTGATGGTGACTTAATTTAAACAGAGGCCTCTGGGTCAGACAGATCTAGCTTCAGATGCTATCCCTACTGTGTGCTTACAATCTTGGGGAAAGTCCCCTAAACTCCCTAGACTGCCCTTTCTCATCTGTGCAGTCCAGGTGGTGAGTGCTCACATCTTAGGGGGCAGTTACAGTGAAATCAGTTACTGAGCATGGAGTGCTCAGCCTGATGCCTGCCCGGGGGAAATGCTGACCAGCGTCAGCTATTGCCATTCACTCCTTGGAGTTCTGGAGGTCGGGAGCAGATGGTGGATGAATTCCTCTCTAATAGCCATGCTACGCTGGACTCACCATTCTGTCCACAGATACCAAGAGAGATGTTTCAAATTGGGGGACTCATTGTCTTCTGTGGGCTGCTGGCCCAGACCACAGCCCTGCTGGACACCCTGCCCTTGCCCCTGGACCTGCCCCTGCTTTTGGAGGGAACTCCAGCCCAGGACCTAAGTCCCACAGATCTTGCTGGAAGCTTAACAGATGGTAAGTGAGAATCTGTGACAACCTCTTTCAGGGGTGTGTGTCTGTCCAACCGTTCCATGTGGGAGGGAGGCAGGGATGATTGGGGGAGAGGGGTTTTATCAGAATTATCAGATTTGACCCCCAAGGATCCACCCCTACACCCATTTTTAGCCCTCAGCACTGGCCTGCTCTCTGAGGGTCTGTTGGGCATTCTCGAAAACCTTCCACTCCTGAACATCCTGAAGACTAGAGGAGGCACTTCTGGTGGCCTGCTTGGGGGCCTGCTTGGGAGAGTGACTTCAGAGATTACCCTCCTGAACACTATCATTGAGTGAGTAGTCATAGGCCTTGGTCCCCACCCCACCAGAGAACCTCTGATGGAGATCTGGGAGCCCCATGCAGTGGCCCTGAAGGAGGGAGAGGGGTGGTCTGAACGTGAGGCCAGGACTCAGTGTGAGACCACAGCCTGGCAAGGAACACCAGTCCTCCTAAACCAGTGACTGCCCCCAGTCCTGAAGCCTATCTTTAGTCCCCAGCATCATCTATAATCTTCATGACAATCCTTTAAGGTGTAATTAATAATCTCCAATTTACAGATGGCAAAACTGAAGCACAGAAAGGTGCCTGTGATCATACAACTAGAGCAACACAGAACCAGGGACCAAACTCTAATTTACTTAAGTCCAAAGCCAAGACCTTTCCACTGCACCGTGGTAATTCTGTTCTCACCTGTGGAGAGCACAGGTGGTCTCTGATGTAAAGCAAAGACGTGTAAGCTACTCTCCTCAAGGACATTCTCAATGTAATGGCCAGTGAACGGTCTGATGTGGAGCTTCCCATGAGACACCTGAGAGCTCCCTAAGCAAGTAGCAATAACGGGAAGCTTGATGCCAGGGAACTGGCAAAGCCTGGGTCCTTGATAGGCTGGATCAAAGCCATTTCCAAGGCTCCCACCCACCCAGGTGCTTGTCCCTGACTTGATGACAGACAGATGGCCTTGAGTTTGATTTCCAAATGCACCATGTACCTGCAGGTGGCAGGGCACAGGGCACTCGGTCTCTCTGGACTTGGTTTCTCTATCTGTAAAATGGAGATCATGGTACCCACAGAGAAAAACTGTTGAGAGGACTGGAAGCAATGTAATCACCTGGCACATTGAGGTCAGCTCACAGAAGAGGCTTGCTTCCATCTTCTCTCCATTCTCTTCCACTTCCTACTCCTCAGTCTCCTTGGTAACCACTGTTGACTGACCGGCCTCCGAAAGTTACGGCACGATAAGGGATCCTACCCATAAATGCCTGTGAGGGACTTACTTCACTTGCCCATACCTCATCCACGCATCCACTTATCCATCCATCCATCTAATCCGTTACTCTCCCATGCATCTGCCTACCCACTCATCCCTCCCCAACGTCAACCAGTATGGAGGAGGCCCCTTCTGTGTAAGACTCTGAGCTGGCATGCAGCATGCAATTTTAAGCCAGACACAGCCTCCATCTTGGAATACCCCGGGGATTTGAGATGAGGAGAGGGCCATGGTGTGTCAGGAACTGACCCAGTGCAGAGACTGGGAAGCACTGGTGTATGTTGCTGCAAGATACCCTTCCTGTCTCCCTCTCCCCACCTCATGGGCAGCTCCTCCTCTGGGATGAGTAAGTACGCTTGGGTTAAAGGTGGTTTCTAGTTTTGGGGCTGAAGGAACTACTATTCCTCCCTCCAATGTTGCTCTGTGGACAGTATGAAGATCACTAATCCCCAGCTGCTGGAACTAGGCCTTGTGCAGAGCCCCGATGGTCATCGTCTCTATGTCACCATCCCTCTGGGCATAATCCTCAATGTGAACACGTGAGTGGGCCCCAAGGGGGATGGGGGGGTGGCTCACCAGAGGAGACCCTGGTGACCACGAGGGCAGGGGGTCGGTGGCTGGAGTCTGACAGACATGAGCCTTCAGCTCAGATGCAGACACAGCAAACTCTCCTCTGCAGGCCCCTGGTCGGACATCTGTTAAAGCTGGCTGTGAAACTAAACATCACTGCACAAGTGCTAGCTGTGAAAAATGAACAGGGGAAGATTCACCTGGTTCTTGGTGACTGCACTCACTCCCCCGGGAGCCTGCAAATCTCCTTGCTTAATGGGTGAGACCAGAGGGGTGGCTTCTCCTGCCCAGAAACAATATCAGCAGGAGGATGGATGGATGGCTGGGAAGATGGAATGATGGGAGTATAGATGAGTGGGAGGACAGAAGGGTGGGAAGATGAATTGGAGGGAGGGAAGATGGATGGATGGATGATGGGTGGATGGATGGGTGGATGGGTGGATGGATGGGTGGATGGATGGGTGGATGGGTGGAT
>PISX010019534.1:0-37880 GCA_004024625.1 Mellivora capensis | reverse complement strand
AGAGGTTACTGCCTATGTTCTCCTCTAGGATTCTGATGGATTCCTGTCTCACATTGAGGTCCTTTATCCATTTCGAGTTTATCTTTGTGTACGGTGTAAGAGAATGGTCGAGTTTCATTCTTCTACATATAGCTGTCCAATTTTCCCAGCACCATTTATTGAAGAGACTGTCTTTTTTCCGCTGTATATTTTTTCCTGCTTTGTCGAAGATTATTTGACCATAGAGTTGAGGGTCCATATCTGGGCTCTCTACTCTGTTCCATTGGTCTATGTGTCTGTTTTTATGCCAGTACCATGCTGTCTTGGTGATCACAGCTTTGTAGTATAGCTTGAAATCAGGTAACGAGATGCCACCAGTTTTATTTTTGTTTTTCAACATTTCCTTAGCAATTCGGGGTCTCTTCTAATTCCATACAAATTTTAGGATTATTTTCTCCAGCTCTTTGAAAAATACCAGTGGAATTTTGATTGGAATGGCATTAAAAGTATAGATTGCTCTTGGTAGTATAGACATCTTAACAATGTTTATTCTTCCGATTTCAGGCCACACTCTTATCATTCATTCATTTGTGTGTGTATGCACTAAATTACTTTGGTTTTGGTTCATATATATTCTCATGTAGTTATAATTTTATTATTTACATCAATTAAAGACCCAAATTATTATTATTATTGTTATTAGTAGTAGTATTTTGTTGTGCACTGTTAAAACCAAAAAGGACCATTTAAACAAATGATTGGTCATTTTATTTATTTAATTTTTTTTTATTTGACAGACAGAGATCACAAGTAGGCAGAGAGAGAGAGAGGAGGAAGTAGGCTCCCCGCTGAACAGAGAGCCTGGTGCGAGGCTTGATCCCAGGACCCTGGGATCATGACCTGAGCCGAAGGCAAAGGCTTTAACCCACTGAGCCACCCAGGCACCCCTGATTGGTCATTTTAATGGTACCTAAATATTAGCTTCAAATTTAGTAATTACTGTTCAGAAATAGGAGGGTGAGATCATAGTTCAGCAATCCTAGGTTTTTTTCAAATAGCATTTGGATTTCAGGAAGAAGTGTGCATTTGAATTTTTTTTTTTTTTTTTTTTTTTTGCATTTCTGGCTTTCAGTCCCAAAATAGCAGCTTTTCTTATTCTTCATTGCTTCTCCATCAGATTCAGGAAGTTGGAAGAAACATAATGGAATTAAAATATATTTTTTTCTTTATTTTTTTTAAGCTCCAGAAAATCGATCCTGCTGTAATATTTGGATAACTAAGTCAGTGTTTTCTCCTAAGAATGATTTATCTTCTTTCTTGTAACCCAGTTTTAGTTTTACCTGTATGTTTGCCTGTCACCAGACCTCCTCATTCTCTTTCTATATACATATAAAATCCCATTCCTCAAGATGAATTTCTTCTGTAAATCTGTATATATACTAATGGACTTGGAAAAAAAGATAGGAAAAATAAATATAGTTAAATATAAAATATAATGGTATAAAACTTTTAGAAAAAAAAAGGAGAGAGTTTCCATGATCCAGGCCTAGATAATTGTCATAAAACATAAAGTTGAAAAATTGGACTTAATCAAAAATTTTAAATTTTGCTCTGCAAAAAGACCCTTATTAAGAGGACAAAAAGATGGGAGAAAACATTTGCAAAACACATATCTGACAGAAGACTAGTGTCTAGAATTAAAAAAAAACTCTCAAAACACACATATAACAATCTAATTAACATCTAAAAACACATGTATAATAATCTAATTAGAAAATGTGCAAAAGACATGAACAGAAATTTCACTATCATACAGATGACAAATAAGCACAAGAAAAGGTGTTCAACATCACTTAGCCTTCAGGGAAATGCAAATTAAAGCCCCAATGAAGTATCATTACACAATGATCAGAATGGAGAAAATAAAAATTGGTGACCACACCAAAAAATTGGTGACATACTAGCAAAAGTTCAGAGAAAATGACTCACTCATACATTGCTGGTGAGTATAGAAAGTGATACAACCACACTGGGATCCAGGTTGGCCATTTTGTGTGTGTGTGTGTGTGTGTGTGTGTTTTATAAAACTAAGCATGCAGGGCGCCTGGGTGGCTCAGTGGGTTAAGACCTCGGCCTTAGGCTCAGGTCTTGATTCCAGGGACCTGGGATCAAGCCCTGCATCCGGCTCTCTGCTCAGCAGGGAGCCTGCTTCCTCCTCTCTCTCTGCCTGCCTCTCTGCCTACTTGTGATCTCTGTCTGTCAAATAAATAAAATCTTAAAAAACAAACAAACAAACAAACAAAGCATGCAACTACCATACCGCCCAGGAATTACAGTCCTGGTCACAGAAAAAAACTGTACATGAATGTTCATTGTAGCTTTATTTGTAGTAGCCAAAGATTGGAAACAACCAAAGTATCCTTCAATGGGTGTAGTGTTGAATTAGGCAAATTCATATCATGGAAGAGGACTCTGCAATAAGAAATGAACAAACTGTTCATAGATGGAACAACTTGGATGAAACTGCAGAGAATTATATTGAGTGAAAAATGCTAATGCCCAAAGGTTGCATACTGTATGATTCTACTTGTATAGCAATGTTATAATGATGTAATTATAAAAATGGAGGACAAACTAATGGTTTTCAGGAGTTTGCAATTGGGAAGTGTTATGAGATGGATGTGGTTTGAGAGGGGGCAATATCAGGGATACTTGTGGCAATAGAAATGCCCTGTGACTATGGTTGTAGATAGACAAAGCTATACATGGGATAAAATTGTGTAGAACTAAATACACACAAGACCACCTACACAGATATAAGGAAAACTGCAGAAATCTGAATGAGATCAGTCAATATTCTGCAATTTCATATTGTAGTTTTGAAACATGTTTGTTTCCATTGGGGGAAAATGGGTAACTGGGATGTGAAGTATCCTTATATTATTTCTTACAACTGCATATGAATCTATAATGATCTCAAAATTTAAAAAAAAAAACTGAATTAAAGAAAAGAGGAAGTAACTATTCACTTAATGTTTTTTGGTGCCTTTATTTCCTCTACATTTCTACATTCCTCTTTGGTACTTCTAAGTTTAGGAAGGTGATATAACATAGTTCAGTATTTTAGAGATAGATGGACATTTCCAACCAGGAGTTTCAAATATCAGCAGATGAGATGGAAACGAGTGCAATCAATGCTGGATTTGCAGTTCCCCCATAGTAGGTATGTAAAAATATCAGTTTCCAGCTTTCCCCTAGACCACAGGGCATTTTGCATTCTGAATATTGAAGTAACACATTAAGTTATTTCCTGGGAGTAAGTTAAACCTTTAACTATATTGAAGCCCTGAAAGAAAGTCAATGCAGATAACCTCTTATTCCCAGAGTGGGGAAACCTGGCTTGTTATCTGCAGGATCAGGAAGTGAAAATCTTTAAGAAAAAAGACATTGGATAAAAAAAATAGACTTAGGGAAACCATAAAAACAGATCAATTACAATTAGTTAAAAGTCTGGATTAAAGAAAATTCTTTAAAGTAATAAAATTTTGTTCCAGTTATGATCTAAGCCTGGAGGAACAGGGTTTGCTAATGTTGGGAAGGAGAAATATTAAGTCTTAAATACATAAAAGAATTCCAGAATGGCTAAGGTCTAGTGTGTGTGAAAGGATGATGCTGGTCCATGAAGTGGGGCCACTTGTTGAAGGTCATACTATGGACTCTTTCCTTAATCACAAGAAAAATAGACAGCAATGCAAGATAGTGAAACAGAAGAGAAAAATGAGCATATTGGCCTTTTAGAAAGACATTGTCTCTCAAGTACTCCTCAAAACCTTATGGTTGACCAAATAACATTTTAGCAACAGGGTATGAATATATTTCAATAGATAAAAACAATTAATGAAGAATTTTTGAGTGGGTTCAAATAACTCTGCTATATTAAATAGCTCTAGAAAAATTTTCCTTGATACCCTATTAGATAAAAAACAAACAAGCCACTAAATTATAGGTATAGTATAAATTCCATTCTTGATAAAAACAATAACAACCCATAACCTATACATATATTTATGTATTTATTTATATTATAAATTATATATTAATATATTATTATATGTGTATTTTATAATATATATTAATATATTTGCAAAGGCAAGGAAAAACATGAAAAACAGCAAATTATTAGCAGTGATTCCATTAGGAGACTGGGAATCAAGGAGAGACAGCAAATTTTAATTGAACAAAAACAATATTTTTGAGTAGTTGAATACATAAGTTTCACCTATGAAATTCAAATGGTGGAAATACATGAACTGAGTGAAACAAATAGAGATGCTCCAGAGCACCACTGTCCAGTAGAAATGTACTGCAAGTTCCAAATGCGAGTCACAGGTGTGTTTTAGAAATTTTCTAGTAGCTGCATCAAAAAATAAAAAGAAACATGAAACTAATTTAATTCATATATTTTAACCCAAAGCATCCAAAATACTATCATTTCAACATGTAACCAATGTAAATATTAATGCGATATTTTGCTTTGTTTTCATACTAAGTCCTTAAAATCCAGTGTGTGTTTTACATTTATAGACATTTCAGATGCTTAGTAGCCATATGTCAATAGTAGCCACCACATTGGACAGTGCAGCTCTGGAGGAAGCTGATGGTTTTTCTACTGGTAAATTTCATTGGCAGAGACAACTTCACTCTTTGCCAACTCAGTGACAGCATGACCCTATTAGGCCCTGGTCTCATTGCCTCAATCTCATGTTAGCTTCATGTTTTCCAGCTCTATCATTTTTCATTTGAGAAGGTTTAATTTTATTTCAGACATTTTGTTATTACCAGACTGTGTATAGAATTATCACAGAACCTACAGTTGAAGATGACGATGGTAAGATGCCAGCTTTTTGAAAAAAATCCATGAACACAATTTTGTAGGGAGAAAAAGTATCTTCCGAATTGGGCTGTGGAAAGTTTGAATGACTATAAATGCTTTCTACTGAAGGAGAAAGCAAAGAAGACAAAATTAAAAGAAAAATTATTAGTCGAGACATTTATGACCTGGTATCTCATCTGAATATCTACATGAAGAGTTTTTCTTTAAGCTCCAGCTCAACCACTGAGTAGTAGGGTAAATTTGGATAATTGCCATAAATGCACTGAACCTTAGTTTCTCCATTTGTCTCTGGAGAACTTATTTAATATATTCCAAAATATTTTCTAAAGTCATGTGATAACATTATATAAACAAAGTTCATTGTAATATATCATGAAATAATTAGAATAATATATTTGAAATTGAATTTAAGGATATTTATAGAAGGTAATTTCTAAATGTAAATTAGTGGGAGGTCTGAATTTTGGAGAATATAAGACAAAGAAAAATTGTAATAAAGCTAGACTGAAGAAATAATTTTCCAAGTGGTGAGTATATTCATAAATTTAGCTTTTTAAAAATTTAAGTCATTGTAAACATATTGATAGGGTCACACAGATGGTTTTTGCTTAGCTGATTTTTAAGGGTTCTGTCTAAACTGTTCTGCTACAAACACAATTCATGATAACTAAGAATGGACAGATTTCAGGGCTTGATGCCTACTCTTCAACCAAAAGTCCTGGGACTGGATAGTCATTCACTTCACTAAATCCCAGAATTGGTAAGGACTATTGAATATTAGAAGAGTGCACTTTTATATCACTGGTTATTCCTTCTATACTGACTGGGAAATTGACTGCTTCTTTGAGAATAATATGAGAATTTTCCTTTCTTTACATCTCAAAGGTTATCCAAGATATTTCATTGTTTGGATTTGTGTGTTCAATTACTAAAGTATGTTGAGTTGCTATCCAGGTCAAGGCAAGAAAATGGGTGTTCTTTTGTAATATTTTAACTGCCAGCTGATAAATGAAATATCTAATTTAAGAAAATTTGATATACAAATATCCAACTTATGAAACATTTACATTTTGAGGATGATTATCACTTTGAAAAATAATTCATCATTTTACAAAATAATTCACTACCATTTTTTTCTTTTTTTACATAGCCAGTTTCCCTTCTGAAGTTGATACAGAATTATTTACACAGATATTTTCAGGAATACATCTGTTGCAAATGGTGAAGTACATCTTCATAGCATTTTCTCTTGTAAATGGGTTTTCCAAAATAGGTGATAAATGAAGTGCTATGAATATAACCTATTCTATTAAAGTTAAACTGAATTTTTTTAGACATTCTTCCACATAACCCTGGTAATAAATAAGTAAAGATTAGCAACAAATAACAAGGTCAAAATGACATGAAACATAGGAACATTATTTATACAAATGAAGGTGCGATGTCAAAACTCTCTTTGGCGTTTAGGAATTTATGTTAATAGAAATATGAATGGAAATGAAAAGAGACCCCAAATTACTCATTTAAAGACCTCAGAAAATATCATCCTTCTATTTTGCAATCTGCTGTTTTATGTTTTCTTATTCTTTCCCTACTCTTCATCTTCATTAATGCTACTTAATATCACCTTCTATTCAGAATAATGTTCAATCCTAGGACATATTATACTAACAATATCTGATATTTTGTTTAAACTTACAAATGAATCTGTCAGTGACACCTGAGGGTTGTTAAAAACCATCATTTTCAGAACATGAGAAGGAGGGGGTTACTGGCTCCAAGTAAATCCCTTTGTTATCACCACGTTTCCCTGTAAAATATCAGCACCCTAATCCCTGTTAGAAATAAATTCCTGGGAACATATTTTGTTGTTGTTGCTTTTATTGTCAGTGGTGGTATTTGAAGGAACAGAGGACATTTGAAATTAAAATCTGGAAATTATGTATAATGATGATGTATATGATTTTTACTTTGGAAATAACAGTATTAATAACAGAAACAGCAAAATAGGATCATTGTAAAACACCCCAAGTATTGAGAATAGGTCTGTGTTCCCTTACTACAGAATGTCTGTCCGATTTAGAACAGTTGGGGTGTTTTGCTATCCCCAGGGCTTATTGTGAGTCCTAACATACTTGAAATAAAGGTGTGCTTGAGGCAGTAAGAACCGGCATTAGCACTATTGTTTCTCCAAACCTACCAGGCCCATTTCCCTATCCCAAGGACAAAACCAGATTTAGGAAAGAATAGTAACTCAGTGCCTCTGGGTTGTAGCTTATTTGAAAACCAAAATCTAGTATTTCTAGTTGAATTCTGATGTCCCATACCAAATATGTATTTTAAATCTACTAACTTCTATAATATGATTGAGTCTAAAAAATCACATGTATCTTTAATTTTTTGCACTCCTCTTGCTTTACAAGAGGAACACAGATTTATGGAATTTGCCAAACTCTTTCTATCTCATAATATATCCTTTCAGAAGTAGCAACAGTAACCCCTATAAGTACACATTTTTGCTTGGTCTGTTTATGTTCTGAGAGGGAGTACATACTGTAATTAAGGGTATGGCCCTGGAGGACCCATCATGGCTCCATCATTAGCTGTGAACCTTCACCCAGTTAGTGCTTGCCTTGCTTCTGTCGTCTATAAAGTGGGGATAAGAATAGGAGCTTCTTCAGAGGATTGTCGTGAGTAGTACATAGGTGTTGATTTTCTCACTGCGTATAGGGCAGTGGATGTCACTGTTACTGATGTTATTCCTTATTTTCCAAGTATGGTAATCAGAAACTATTCAATTTGGGGTCAATGCTAAATCATGTACAATTTGTCTAGTCCATGGAGGTGGTTTCTGAAGTAAAACGAACTCAACATTTTTCCAATGATTTGAAATACATGCTAATTGTATGTGGTGAAGGAACTTCTGTTTCCATGGTGGCTTATATAGACACAAGTTATATAACTTAAACTTTATGAAGTTTCCAGTGCCTTTTTATATCAGGTAAAAACACTTTGTTTTTAGTGGTTTGTGAATGAGTGTAATATAATCTAGATTACCTTGAAAACAATAGAAGAAATAAGTAATTAAGAATGTTGTCCCTCTGGAGAAAGATTTACATCTGTATCTACTGATAAATTAATAATGATTTTGGGTGAGTTTAATTTTAAAGAAATATATACCAGCCACTGGGAGAGAGATGAGGAAACCATGAGGATTTCGTACTTCTTTTGAATTCACAACAATGTCACACTGATTGAAAATACAATTTAACGTTGCTTAGATTTAGAGTTTAGAATGAATTTATTTTCATCTGGATATTATGAAAATGCAATCATTTTGCTTTAAGGTGCATTAACTATTCTATTTACTGTTATTCTTTTCTAGCACTGAGAACTTTTACCACGTTTTGAAATTCTGTTATTCATAAAGCCTGGTATTTATAATGACTAGCAATTGAACCCAAAAAAGGTCATTAAAAAAAAAACTTGAAATAAAACTTTTGTCCTGACAAAATCTCATTAAAAATCTTCAATTGTTGGTACTTATGAAGACAAACATTTATTTTACTTACTGAAAGGAAAAATTGGGCCATCTAAAACTCCAAAGTACACCTGGCTTCCGTTTTAAGAGGCAGTTTAATCCTGACTCCGTGAGAAGAGGGCTTGCTTACTTTAACTTGTGCTGTAATTATTTACATGGTAAGAAATAATTTGGTAATATTTGTGTCTTAAAGCCACACTATAAGGCTGCCTGAAAAGTCCTTGATGAGTAACATCTCTAAAGACCCTAAAAAATTATGAAAAGCTCAAATATTTCAGCTACATTGTTTTTTGCATATAAAAATATCGATCATAGGAGTCAACTACCACATGAATAAGTTGCGTTTGTTTTAGTTGAAAAAGAGAGCTAAAAATTTCCCGTGGATTATTGCAAACAGTACAAGAATACACGGTGCATTTATTAAGGACAACCAAAAAAATGGGTAAAACAAATTGTGAAAGCAAAAGCTGGTTTCAAAACCAGGGTTTCTGACAGCCTTTGCCTCAGTTAAACATGTTACGCGTTACTATGCCACAGTTGATAAATGATATAAAGTGTAAGTTAGCTTTTGCTAATTCTCCCCCTACCCAGAGCACTATGGAAAGTATCTATAGGCGTGACCAACGCTTCTCCTTCGAGTGTCACAATCTGGTGGTCACGTAATCCTCGTGGCTGACTGCATCTGTGAGGTTTCCCTCATAGTCTATGCTAGAGTCTTCTTCCTTCTCATTCTTCTCCTTTGGTATGATTGGGACGGTGTCCTCCACCACCACCTTCTCCGACTTGAAGGAACACACTCTCTTGCCCACCTGTAAGCCCAGGGTGTCCGTATTCCGTTCTCGGTGGTCTACCAATATACACTGTTCACTGAGACCAGGGATGTTCAAGTCAGCCCGGGAAGCCAATCCTCGAGATTCCAGTTGAATATTTCTCTCCATTGGTCTTCCAGCCTGTTGACGAGTGACTTCTTCTGAAACAGAGAAGATTTGGTTTGCATTTTGCTCAGCAGCGTTTTGTTTGGATCGTCTGTGAAATAACCCGAAGTTTTTGATGTCGGTCACAAAATTCACTTTTCTCTGCTTCTCCCTCGGGGGCTCCTGCATCACCAGGGCCGAGCCGTTGCTTATGTTGTGTCTTTCCGCGGCAATGGCAGCTGATCGCGGGTGAATCAACGTGGTTAAGTCGAAGAGGCTGAAGTTCTTTCGCTTGTCCTTGCTGCTGCCCTCGTTATCGCTCTTCTCATCCGAGTCGGCCGAATTGGAGGACTCCTTCGTGGCCTGAGCCGCCTGTACTGTGGAGAGTTTGCTTCCTCGTAGCAACCCCAGGACTTCAAAGCGGAAACTGGAAATGTCTTGCTTTAGTTCCTAGGTGGGATGTAAAACGACGAAATTAGCTTAGGACCTAAACAAATATTAGGAACCATCAAGAGCACGCTTCATACAGGGTTCTGATTGTGTTTTCACTCATTTTTAAGAGCGAGGATTCCGCTCTGCTGCGATTGTCTCCGTGGTACTGGAGTTATTTTGGATCCTGCTAATTTCCCTGTTGGAGTTCTGTAGTAACGTGGAGACTCCCTGAGCTCAGCAAAAAGAAGCAAGGGTATGCTGGATTTCTGGGGGACTGCAGTTTCAAAGGCTTCCTCTCCAAAAGCGTCATCTGCTTTCAAGGCACCTCTTGTTCTCTCAGGGATGCATTTTTTAAAAAGATTTTTGATATCAGCACATTTTGTTGTCCCAAAGGCTATCTAAAACAAAATAATTACAGGGGCGTCTGCCCTTCTACGAGCTAACAGTTACCTTCAAATAGTTTGCCACCCTGGAGTTGAATTTATCTCAGCATCTGGGTGAGCTACTAAATCTCACGAATTGCTTCAAATCAGATAACATTTCTTAGATTCATCCTTTACTTTTATCTTTTTTGGACAACTGAATTCTCAGTAGTCCTAATCTTTTCGGACAACTGAATGCTCAGCCCTAACCTGACTGTGGCCTTCCTGGTGGCCTCCTGCCTCCAGCCAATCTCCCAACACACCATGAATCATTCAACTACAAAATTTGGATGTTGTGGCTGCAAAGAATATTTCGGGTCCTGGACAACTTTCAACCTGTGCTTTACATTTTGCAGTTCATCTACCTTTTTACCAGAGCAGCTGCTTATCTCTGTTCTCTTGTGAGACCTGTTGCTTTTCACTGTTAAAGAGTCTTCTGGAGGGTTTTTTACTTGTTTTTGCCTCTATGATCTTACTGACTTTGCTCATTCTTCCAAAACCTCTAAGAACTCAGGCAGAATAGCAAAGGTATTTTATACACATGTGCAAGCATTTATACATTACATATATTCCACTTATCTCTTCTGATAGAATAAAATAAAATAAATAAATAAAAAGGGAGAAAGACTAAGTGTGTAAGCTACATTTAGGCGCAAACCTTGAATTTTCTACTACCAAAGTTGTGCAGAGCACAAACAGGGTTTTCCTTGTTGCTTTTAGCTTCTTAGTTACTAAATGTTTCAGGTTCAGAAATCAGATTGAAATTTCAAAAACTAAAGCTCACTCATTAGAGTGCTGGTAGGATCAGCAAGTCCAAATGCCACTGGACTCTAGGGTTTTCTCTGCCTCCAAGTATAAGTGCCTTCCATATTTCAGATTAAATGTGCTCGAAAACAATATATCTTGAAAAGAAATTTCACCACTTTTTTTTTTTCTTTTTAATAGTTAAACAGCCTTGAATTTAAAAGTAAGAAGGGGCGCCTGGGTGGCTCGGTCAGTCAAACGCCTGGCTCTTGATTTCAGCTCAGGTCATGATCTCAGAGTCATGGGATCGACCCCTGTGTTGGGCACTGTGCTCAGTGCGGGGAGTCTGCTTGAGATTTTCTCTCTCTCTCTCTGCCTTCCGCTCTTCATTCTTTCTCTCTAAAATAAATAAATCTTAGAAGGTGGTGGAGCAGGGAGAGGAGAAGACCACACATGGGCTTGCTAGAACACATGGCTGAGTTTCCAGCTCTGATTTTAAATGTGCTGAGTCTGGTTCCATGCTCTACAGAACCCGCCTCTTGGTGATGAGGATGAAAATGATTACCTTAAAGTTCTCTTCAGTCAGCCCTTCTTCAGTTTTGGCATCTCTGATCATTGCAGCAACGTATCGCTTTACCAGGTTCCTCATAACCTCCTGAGGTATGTCAGAACACAAGAATTGATATCCAGTGCAGAAATATGATTTTTCTCTTGAGTCAGTTCTGAAGAGGGGCTATAGCTTATTTTAAGGCAAATTTCAAGATACAACAGAATAACTTACTTGATATTGGTGATGTCTTCTCAAATTATCAGCAGCTCGCCTCTGAAAAGGAAAAAGGCATTGCCTTTTCAGTTAGAGTGATATATTACCATTTTGGAAAATAATTCATTGTTCTTTTAATTGAGATTATATTTATCCTCACTTCTCCAAAGTGAAAATTTTACTAGACAATGAACAATAGCTAAAGAGCGTTTCACATGAATCAAAAGAATCAATGAACCAAAGCAACAAAGTCCAAGGTTATAATCTCTACAGCAATTAACATATAGACCAAGTTAACAATGATGGGAATGTTGCTCTTTTAATAGAAGGTGACAGAGAATTAGATAGTCGTCGCTGATATGTACTCCAAATTACTTGAAATAATCTAACAGACATAGATGAGACATATCAAATAAAAAATAAGAGAAATATCAAATAAAAACAAAAATTCTGTGGAGTAAAAAGCTCACATTATTACAATATGGAGGTCTTCATAAATATCAGTGTAGCCAGCTTCAGAATTTAGCTATGATATGCAACATGTAATCAGAAACAATGTTAGACCACTAAACCCCCCAACATTAATTTCAATCAGATGTACATTAAAAGAGACTTGCTGCTTTAATTAGGTGGTTGGATTTAACAAAAAAATAAAAGATTCTGCTCAAACATCGGTCTCATAAATTCACCATTTTAAAAAATAAATGTCTCAGCTGTCATTTTGAAAAGATCAGAATGGTTTGGGAGTGCTGCTAGAGTTAGCACAGAGGAGTGATTCTGGAGTGCAGAACAAAGAGAAAGGATGTTTAATGACTAAAAAAGAGTCCATAATAAATTGAGTTAAATAATAAACGGCACTGAAATTATATGATTGCAGATTTCATGGGTATTCTGAAGATACTAGAAAAAAAGCTTCATAATGCCCATTTTGTACATGTTGAATAAATATCAGTATTGATTCTTAAGGAAGAAAACTGACCTAATTAAAATAAAAAACATTTTCGTAATAAAGGAATGAATTTGGTAGATTGTGAGAAAGTAAAGAGATAACATATCTGGAGTTTAAATGAATCTTTTGATCTTATTCCTTACTACATACTTAATCATAGGCTCATAAAATGGAATTTTAAAAAGAGTTGTAATACATCACTGTGAAATGACATTAGGAAAAAAATCAAACAAGACAAAAGAAACTCTTTTTTCTCTTTAGGGGAATAGGGGAAAATGGCTTTTTCACTGGCTGGCCAAGAGAACAGACTTGTGTTTCATGATTATTAGTGACTTTTAGGAACAGCTGAGACAATGCTTAACTTCCTAAAAGCCACTAATTATTTACCATTCAGTTTTACACAAATCTTAAACAAATTTTCAATATGGTATTTTGGTATTATGGTATTCATTAAGAGATTGGGAAGTTTGAAACTTACTACAAAATTAGAATATCTTGGAAAAAAAGAAAGCATGGGAATTTTATGACTGAGCCACAAGATGGAGGTATATGACTCCTATTGAGACATAGCTCAGCTGAAATCCAAGACAAAAAGCGCTTCTTTAAGGACACAGGCCTTCCAGATCTCCTCAAAGTTACTTCAGGTGGACAGAAATACTAAAACAAGCTATATACCAAGTTCTTTAACACTATCACTATAAATATTGTGCAGGATACCCATATTCCACAATTAAGTAGATAGAAACTCTGAATTTAGTATAGAATTTAGCCAACTCCAGTTTGATTACTTTGGGCTTCTTCTATTGCATTTTGTTATTCTGTTTTGATCTAAAAGCCAATAAAAAGTAGTCAGCAGAGAGCAGCCTGCAGTCAAGATTTAACTTTAAATTTCCTTAATGCAAAATTAAAGCTAAAAATGACAGAATCAAAAAATTACAAGTAACAAGTGAAAATTATCATGATGCATTTTAGTATTGATAAGAGCACAGACTGTCCTTTCTTCAGCAGAACCTACTCATAAACACATTTAAAAATTTTAAAACAAATATAAGAAGATCAAAGATTATATTTTAAAACTAATCTGAGATTGATTTTTTTTTTAGGGAAATTTTTTTTTTTAAGAAGCAAATAGCCTGATAGAACATAGAAAAAATTTCCTATGATTACTTTCAGGAGCTATTCCTATCCATATACCAGATTTAAGCATAAATTAATATAGTTAATTGTTTTTGCCAAACAGTGTTCTTACACATCTACATAGTAATACTACACAAATATCTGTACTCTTATGAGATTACATCAGCCAACCGAACTCCAGTTTCCTAGGAAAATAAGAACCAATGAAGCTAATCATATTCTGGATAACGAAAACAGAAGTGAATGCAATAAATTCACCAAATGATGACCACTAAATTATGCAGTTCAGATATCTCTCCTGTCTATGTAATCTCTCCTTTTCTGGTTAGCACCGCAGAACTGATTCCTATCGACCATTACTATGATGCCCACCTGTCTCTACTTTCTCACTATCTGGGAGGTGGTGGGGTGTCACTTTAAGAACATGTACTTAGGGGGTCACACCTGTGTTTGAAAGTGACTAGTCTAAACAAGGAATTATCTCTGAAGTCCTCTCCCATTCCCATTTTTTTTTTATTTTGCAAGGTAAAGTTAAATGCAACAGATGATTTTGAAGATTAAATGAGAGAAGAGATTTAAGACATCTATCACTAATGTTAACTAACTAGTTCCCATCCTCTTTCCATTTTCCCCTTTTCACTTAATAACATGATTTAGTGCAGTTTTTAAAAAATATTCTTGAGCCATAAAACTTGTGAATAATTTGACACATATCAGGATTACCCCAGAGGAAGTAAAAGAAGATGTAATTGTCCTTCTTTGTGTGATTTCCTTGACATTTCAGGCTTGAGGACAGCATTTTATTCAACTAAAGGGTTGAATGCTTTTTTTTTTTTTTTAAAGATTTTATTCATTTGACAGACGGAGATTACAAGTAGGCAGAGAGGCAGACAGAGAGAGAGGGGGAAGCAGTCTCCCTGCAGAGCAGAGAGCCCGATGTGGGGCTCGATCCCAGGACCCTGGGATCATGACCTGAGTCGAAGGCAGAGGCTTTAACCCACTGAGCCACCCAGGTGCCCCAAGAGTTGAATGCTTTTAACCTAGGCAGTAGAGGTATGGAAGTAAGACATTTGTGTTTAAATAATAGCGTGAGGGGAGGCTTTTAGTAAACATGGATAGATGTAATGCAAATTCTGTAGGTATTTTTGTTTTGTTAAAACTCTTTTTTTAGAGCAATTTAAGCTTCACAGCAAATTTGAGTGGAAGGTACAGAGATTTCCCACATACTCCCCACACATGCACAGCCTCTCCCATGATCTATGTCCCCAGCCAGAGTGGTACGTTGTTATAACTGATGAATGATTATCAACCAGAGTCTACAGTTTACATTACCGTTTACTCCTGGTGTTGTATACTCTTATGGGTTTGGACAAATGTATAATGACATGTATCCATTATGTATTCTCATACAGAGTATCTTAACTACCCTAAAAATCTTTTGTTCTTTGCTTATTTATCCCTTCCTCCTCTACCCCTACAACCTCAACCTCTGACAACCACTCATATTTTTACTGTCTTCATAATTTTGCCTCTTCCAGGATATCATATATTTGGAATCATACAGTATGTGGCTTTTTCAGATTGGCTGCTTGAACTCAGTAACATGTATTTAGGTTTCTCTCTGTTTTTGCATGCCTTGATAGCTCATTTACTTTTATCACTGAATAAATAATATTTAATTATCTGGATGTACCATAACTTATTTATCCATTCACCTACTGAGCTACATCTTGGGGCCTCCAAGTTTGGGCAATTATGAATAAAGCTGCTATAAACATCCTTGTGCAGGATTCTGTATGGACATATGTTTTCAACTCCTTTGAGTAAATGCCAAGGAGTGCGATTGCTGGATTGCATGGTAAGAATATATTTAGTTTTGTAGGAAACCATCAAACTGTCTTCCAAAGCAACTTACCCTTTTGCTTTCCCACCAGTAATCAATGAGTGTTCCTGTTGCTTCACATCCATACTAGCATTTGGTGGTGTCAGTGTTCCAGTTTTTAGCCAATTTAATAGGTGAGTAGTGCCAGTCAGTTATCTTTTTTGAGGTCCCAAAAGTGTTTTGAATATCCCTGTATGATACTGGATTTTTGCTGTGACTTCTGTGAATTTTCCTTTGTGGGTTCCTTTTCCATGAATCTTAGCTTGTAGGGCCAATTTAAGATATATTTATTAAGTGGTTATCATTCATGGCAGAGGCTGCAAGAACCCAGAGATGAATAAAACATACTTGTTGCCCTTAAATGGCTTATAGTCTACTAGGTAGGATGCCAGGAATGTCTAGAGATGAAGCAAAAAACAAAAAAACAAACAAAAGACAAGCAAAACCATGGGGAGTGCCTTAAGAATGTGTTTTGAATACAGGGAAGCAAAAAGTAGTATTGGGCTAAGGAAAGAACCAGAAGCTGCCTTCAAACAGGGGACAGGATTTTAGATTGGACTTGAAAGAAGCATGGGACTTTGACAGAAGTACAGACATTCAGATTTGTGGAAGACTGGAATACGGTCAGCAATATTCTGGTGCTGGAGGGCGAGAGACATGTTAGGGCAATTTCCACCAGTACAGTTGTGATGTGCTCTGATAATCAGAATATAGGGATTAGCTCTTGTTGGAAAGTTAGCATGGGTTCTTTATGGAGAATCTCAGAAAACACAATGAATTCAGTGGTTGGTAGGCACTTGGGGTTTTGACAAACTGAGTGATATGTGATAAAAGTGGAACTTCTATGTTAATCACGTGGCAGCAGTATTGGGTAGGAAAGAGGAATATGGAGAATCAGTACATAAGATATCAGTTGGGATGCTGGTACAGAATCTAACTGAAGGGTAGAATGGGTGTGAGCTGAACCAGTGGCGGTGTGAATGAAAAGGAAGGGAAGCAAGTGTCACAAGGGGATGAGAATGTTGAGAGGGAACAGAAGCCTGGGGGGCTTGGCAGCTGGAATGAGTTTATGAAGACAAAATTTTTTAGTCTAGCTGCTGAGATGTTGGTAATATTAAAAAAAAACAACAAAGAATTCTACTTTGGTGATTCTGACAGAGGACATTAAAGTAGCAATACTACTGTCTATTTTGGATTTGGGGGGAAGGTTAAGACTAAAGGAAAAGATTCGAAGAGTATATGCCCAGATGCAATAGTGTATCCAACCACAAATCCACGTTTCTAGGGATTAACACAGGAAAACTATTGTGGAAAATACAATCATTGATAATTTGTAAATATATCTATTAAGAATGCATATAATGACTCTTTTTCTTTTTTTAATTAGCTTTCTTAGGCTAACACTAAAATTAATTTAATTGTCTAATTTCCCAGGATCTACCAAAGGCCAAGGGAAATCAGACTGGCTTTTAAATTTCGATACAGATCTATTGTTTATTAGAACGAAACAGCCAGGGGGCACCTGGGTGGCTCAGTGAGTTAAGCATCCAACTCTTGATTTTGGCTAGCTCATGATCTCTGTGTCATGAGATCGAGCCCTATGTTGGACTCCATGCAGGGTGTGGAGCCTGCATAAGAGTCTCTCTCTCCCTATCTCCCTCTTCCTCTGCCCTTCCTTGCCAAAACAAAACAAAACCCAAAACCAAAATCCCCAAAGAGCTGTTCCAGTCTCATTGCCTCATTTATAAGTAAGGCCCACAGAGTTGAGTGAGTAACTACAATACCACAGTATTCTCATGGCAGTGCCAGTTCTATATCACTAGAACTCACTCTTTACACTTTGCTCTTTCTATCAAGTACTGTCAAGTAGATACTTAGAAACATTTGAATACACCTGCTATGTATTCTATGATTTTTGCCTCCTTCTCCGAAAACATCTTAATTTAAGGGTCAGCACCATTAAATACTGGATCCATATTTCTTTGAATAAAAATGAGTAAGCACAGATGTATATGCTATATGTTGTATTAGTTTCTTAGGCATGAAATACCATAAACTGTGTGGCTCAAACAACAGAAATTTATTGTCTCATGATTTTGGAGGCAAGAAGTCTCAAATGAAGATGTTGGCAGGGAACTATTCCTTTGAGACTGAGGCTAGAATCCTTCCCTTCTTCTTCCTAGCTTCTCATGATGGCTCTCAGTCCTTGGTGTTCCTAGCTTTGCAGCTGCATAATTCCATTCTCTGCCTCTGTCTTTACAAGGAGATCTCCTTGTGTCTCTGTGTCTTCATGGGGTCATGTTCTTATATGGACTCCACTTCCTTAATGACCTTTCTGAACCCAATTACATCAGCAATGACCCTATTTCCAAATAAGGTCACATTCTGAGGTACTGGAATTTAAGACTTCAAAGTATTTTTGGGGGGGACACAACTCAACCCATAATATATGTACTCTTTGCAGTAAACATAGTGATAATTTTTGTCAGTTGGTGATATTATTAAGTATTATACAGTGGAACTACCATCAACAATGGTAGCTATCTTTTTGTCGGGTAAAGATCGCTTGACTTTCGTAGGCATTTATTCTCATAGGGGAAGGTATTACACCCTGTAATCATCACTGGAAATGACTGAGAACAGAACTGACCGATTTGTGTTAAAAAAATAATATAATGTTTTGGAGAAAGATGTGCATTTTAAGTTAGCAGTTTTCTTTGCAAATTTATGTCTAAAATCTAGCAGCGTATGCAGAATGTTCCTTGGCAGGATGGCTTGTGCTCAGGCACCCAAGGCACACGTGTGTGCCATATTGGTGTACCTCAGATTTTGCAGGTTCCTTTTGACTTTTTGGGACAAGATAAAGGCAGTATGTGTGTGGATCACAGAACTAATGATAAAGGAAAAGACCAGAGGAACTCCACATTTCCATAGAAGTATCATGCGGCCTTAGAGCATGACAGGTTTTGCTACTGGAAAAAAAGGGATCTGGGGAATCAGCTGTGACATTTGTCGCTCTTTATCTCCCATTGTCTGCAGGTTCACCACGTGGAGTGTTGGGCACACTTCCCCTTTCCTGAGCTGGTTCCCTGCAGTCAATTGTCAGTGCGTGGCTCTCTCATTTCCTCTCAGGTTTTGGTCTATCACTGACTTTGAGCCCATGAATTATGCCTTTTATCCTTTGCTTTGCTTGGTGAATCCCTTAGGGGCTGCAGCTTGCTGTGCTTTTCTCCTTTTAAAAATGAGGAAAAAGGCAAGGGGCCATTCCAAGATGCGATCCCTTTTTGAACACTGCAGTTTGGCTCATTTACAGGTGGAGCTATGTATTGTTTTCCATAAGCACACTTTTTAAGCATATAAAAACAAATGATATAAAATGCTTGAACATTGCCTGGTCAAGACAAATATTCAGGGTTTCACTCTTGAAACGCCAAGAACATCACGCAATGCATCCCTCCACATCCCTTCCTAGGAAAGGAAACTTAATTAAAGCCCCAGGCAGCAAATTTAACAGAAATAAATTAGGGGTTGGGACGTACTCATGGATGAGTACTATCGTATCCGTAAGATTTGTTGTTAGACCTACTGGAAGTCATGAAGATTAAGGAGAAATGCATTTTGATAAATTAGCACTAAAAATACAGTCTGAAAAGCATGTACTATTAGCATTTTCCTCTGGTGATGCTAGCTGGTGTTAATCCATTCACTGTTTCTAATTCTCTGGCAGTGGCTTAACTGAGTGTTTGTCTGTGGCAACTGTTCAGGTATGAGTGTTCCATCTGAGGTCCCAGAGCTGAGTGATGCTAAATGACCCTAACAGACATGGTGTTTCATGTTTTCCTCCCTATGCTGTGCTCAGGAGAAAATCAGAAAGTGGAAAATATGACTCTAAGGGAGTTAAAATCATTTTTTATCATTTTGTCCAAAGACCTCACATTTTTTAGTTCAGCATATTGATCTATACCTTGAACATTCCATTTTAGAAAACTGGTCTATGGCATTGAAATGTTTCATATCAATTAAACACTTTGGCATTAACATATTTTTACTTTAATTAATCTGGGCCTCTTGAGCAACAAGTGCAAATGTTGATTTTGTCTTCGTTTAAAAAGCTGTGCTAGATACCAGTGCTTTATTTAGCAGAAGTTTCTAATTAAAGTTACAAGGAAATGCTTGTTAAAATAGAAATTCCTGATAATTTCTAGCACGTGTTAAAGTCTAAGAACCAGTGTTTTAATATGGAGAAAGGTAGTTGCTGATAAAATGGTGTTAAGCTAAAAATTAGACAAGTAGTAATATTAAAAACCAAAAGCTACAACATGTTTCTTATTTTACTGACCTCTCACTAGGCTGCCCATTTGGTGGGATGTTCATAATTTCCCAGGGACAAGCCATTTCTCAATAATGAGTTTGCTTCCTACAACAAAGGTTTTGTTCAATAAAGCATTTCTGCTTCATTTATGTTTTCCCCGTAAAGCATTCCAAATGAAAGGTTAATTTATCTGGAACTCCCGATCACCCCTAAAAGGAAGTCCAAAGTTAAGAAAAAAAAAAAAAAGTTAATGAGTTTTCATGGCTAGCTGTATCAGTATTACCCGGAAGCCATAAATAGCCAATAAGATCACCAATGATGGGCTCCTGGAGAGTGGCCAGTGCAGCCACCCTGAAGAGCCCTGGTTTGCCTGGTCGTGTGCAGGGAATGAGCACCGGTGTGACACTTGGACAGCTGCTCGGTGACCAGAGTCAGTAAGTGAATCACAAGGTGGGAAAGTTAGAGAAAATGCCTCAAAGAGTGCATAAACTCTACCTCCAGCTTAGCTTCAAATTTCTGCTTCACAAATGTGGCCTAAATATAAACTAGTTGAGAAGCAAACAGAAGGTAAGCCAGCCTGTGAAACAAGGGCTTTGAGATATAGGGAACTGAGAGGCAGCTGAGGACAATGGCAGGATCTGCAAAAGCTATTGAGAAAAATGAAAAGACGAATACACAAGGCAGAAGGTATCATTGCATAGTTATTAGATTTTTCAGGAATCAAGAGGGTGATGGAAAACACACTGGTTTGGGAAACAAAAGACCCAGATCTCCCCCACGCACTGGCACCAAGGGATCCTAAAACACTAGGGAAGGTAAATACACTCTCTTTGAGAGGAAATAGTTGAGTTAAATGATTTCTAAGGTACCTTTGAAGTGTAATGTGATATTCCAAGCTTAGAATGACAGTACAGTGACTGTCATTGGTACTTCAAAGTCATCTTTTAATTAATGGAAATGTGTATATCTCCTTGTCTTCGTTTGTCTACACTAATGAACTGGCAAGAGGATTAACCAAGCTGAAATGAGTTCACAGCAGCATCAATTACTTTTTGACATTATTTTTTCATTTAACTCTTCTATTGATGTTACCCAGCCTCCTTAATTTACTTTTCCTTTATCTTGCATTTTTCTTTATAAATAATACATATTATTTTTTTCCATCTAAAATCTAAATGTATAAAACTCAACTACAAGTATGCAAACCAAAATATTATGTCCTTCCTATTCTGCAAATGCAGTGTAGACAAAGAGTCAATTTATAGGATTGAGTTTAATTAGGCTGGTGCTTGCCCAAAACCTTAGTGTAGTGAAGAAGAGGCAAGACTGAGAGTGGGACGAAGGTAGAGAAGAGGACATGACTCACAATATTTATTTAGTTTGTCATAAATTCCCAAAGCATAAAAATATCCATTACAAAAGGTTAGTAAGATATACATGGCTAAGGAGAGAGGAATGGCTTGAGGTCACTCAGTTAATTGGGAATTATTTTTCTGTGCATCAGCTTGGGTCAAAATATTCAAATTTAGAGTCAGAGACTTAAAAAGAAATTTGGGTCTTTGGAGACCAGTAATGTATAGAAAAGAAAGCTTTTTAACTTGTGCCATGTACCCTCTCCCTCTGAAAGGTGTGAATCACTGCTTTAATAGGAAATCCCAAATGAATGTTAAGCCCTTCTTTGCATCTAAGAAATGATGGTAACATATTCCTAACAATGCGTCAACAGTGGGAGGATTCTGGAGGTTGTGTGGGGGGACTTGGAAGTCAAGTCTTAAGTGGCTTTCTATTATTTTGTGGCAGCACAGATGGATCTTCTAAAATATTAGAGCAGGGCCCCATATCTTGGTTACAAGTTTTGTGGCATCTTAAAACCTAAGATTCTCTCTCTTATTGCCTAAAATTAAATCATTACAGACAAATTTCTTTTGTGTACAACCTTTATTTTGGGGCCCAGAAATTCTTTTGGAATCAAAATAACTCTTATGACAGAGAGCGTAGAACTGTATTAGCCATTGATATCTTTTCAGGGATTGATTAAATAAAATTATTATGGATTTAAGAGTAAGATGTGAAAAAGGAGAATTATATTTTAATGTGGAAGAGAGTAAGCAGAGTTTGGCTTCTCTGAAATCTTTTTTCTGTTTATCTCAAGGAAAACAATAATTATTGCTTACACTGTTGTCATAGCGTCTTATGTGTAACAATATTATAATGCTAAAATATTATATGACATGTACTAAGTAATATGCCCTCATATTTGTATCTCCCGTATGAGAAATGATGCCCTCAAGGATGGAAAGCATGCCTTTGAACCTACTCCCACCCCCCAGTTCCTGGCTGGCATGTGGAACACATGCAATAATTGCTTATTAAACCGAAGTCATTATATTTATTTTACAACCCTTTTAAAATAATCCAGACTTATTTTTTAATAGAAATCAAACATCTGGAGTAAAATAATTTCACTCTTTCTAAAGTCAGTGGTAAAATCTATTAATTAGTATAAGGATTGCAGGCTAAGTCTTCATCATAATTTAACTTTGGTTTCTAAGATCAGATATATGCCCAAACTTTAATCTTCCAAGTTCATGGGGTAAGAATTTATACGCAAGAATAAAACTGCATCTCCTAACCACCTCTCTATTTGCTATATGCTCTTGCCAATCAATTTCACTTTAGAATTTGAAATGTTACTGACAAGACAGCAAAATCAATACCACTGTCAGTACAGAAAGCCCCATTTGATGCTGATAATAATGCCTAGTAGCCAGTGAGGTTAATGAGTGAGAAGGATCACTTAGGGCATAGCAAGCAGTCAAAAACCATATTAAATAAAATTAGAAACAAATTTAAAAACTTTAGTGTGTAACTAGTATTACTTGGTGATTCTAATATACCGGTGTATTAGAATACTTACAAAGCAATTTCTCTGAGCAAGTCAAAATGACTCGTGAATGTTAGAGTGTGAATTTTCAAAAGATCACTGTGAGAACTTTAGAAAATAGTAAATTAAGTAGGAAAGAATGAAGAATAACTTGTCCCATGTCAGTGGTTTGGCTGGAACAAAGTCCTAAGTCCGTGTCTCTTCTGATGGAATAGCTTGAACTCTTGGTTTCCAGCATGAAAGAAATTTCCAAAGGAAGATTAATCTTACGGTATAACAGGAGCATGGCTCTGAGGGGTCCTAACATTTTTTAAAGTCACAACCTCTTGGTATTTAAAATGACTGGGAGTAGAAGCAAAATTTTGAACAATTTGACATATTCTGAAATCACTGTGCTTGAACACGGTACAAAATTTTCAAGTTATAATATCCATTTAATCCTTTAGTTGAGAAATTTTTGTCAAACATTATACGCTGGTAGGAGCCTATGTTAGGCACTAAGAATATAAGATGACTGACACAGCCCCCTTCCCTTACAATCCAGAGAGAGAAGCAGACAATGAGTAAGTAATGCCACAAATAATCTAAGGTTGCAGGTCTGAAAGAGGCTAAGAATCAGGGTACTGAGAGCTAAGGTGTTAGTTCCCCCTCCATGACTCATGGTTCCAGGAGAGGCCTGTGTCAGGTGGGGCTCCTATTTAAATAACACTGATGGCCCTCACTGTAGGAAACCGTGTGGTAGGGTAGCTGTGCGATAAATGGTCACTAAAAACAATGAGGAAAAACAAAAAGGCTAAAAATGCAAAAATATCCAACAAGAAACACAAATATATTCAAATACACAATTAAGAAAAAAAGTAATACTAACATGCTGTGTTCTTACCCCTATTGTTCCAAAACTTTCAGGCTTTCTCCTCATCTTTTTCTTGCACAGGTGTGTCCATATCCATTTGATCAGGTACCAGAGAGACTTGGGGCTCGGGATGACATTGAAGGGAGTAGGCAGAGTACCACCTTCTTCAAAATAACTCATCCAAAGCTTTGTTCTAGCGAATTTCCATTCTATATCTGCATGGTCCTGAATGGGAGAATATGACAACTGCTGACAGGTTTCTTAATTGCTAAGGTGACATAAACCTCACAGAGAGCTTATAACTTGACTTGGAGCAGCTCTTGGAACATTAATTAAATTGCTTATAAAATCAAGGCTGACTCCCAGCGACAGTTATCTAAACATTTCCGATGATGGTTTACCCTGGTAAAGAGTCACAGTGCTCTTGTCAGGTTTTATCCTTCCTTCTTCCATGAAACAGACATCTAAAATAATTCCATGTTAAAGAGACTGCAGTGATCAGTTATGACTTGAAGATGAATTTTCCTTTCCTGCACTGTAAGCTTACATTAATTAGCTCAGCTGCAGTAGATTCTGGCCACAAACAGGACTTTATGTCTTTCTTACCCAAGGCCTAGAATCCCTTTCGAGGTGACTGCCACCTGCATGGATGCCCCTGGCTTAGCCTTCTAGTGTTTCTAGGAAAAGTCTTAGTTGATAAGTTTCTGTGTGAATAATTCTTGTTCGCCTTTAGGCAAGAGGCACAAATTCAGATAAAAGTTCCTCTAACAAATGAAGAATAAGGCCTCTGACACAGCATTGAACCCTCCTGATTTAAGCTTGTCCAAATGGCACCAGATAGGAGTGTGATTGGCGGCTGCCTAAAATGTATGTTCTAGGATTTCATTTTACATTTAAGGATTTTAGGATACATTTTAGGATTTCAAAATAGCTCATTTTAACCCATTAATATTAGAAAGAAGAACTCAGATTTTAGAGTAGGAGTATAAACTTAGACTGTGCTTCATTCAAGTATTTCTAAATGGCTATGTGCTAATGAATGCCTTGTTGTGTATACATTTCTACTCTGAGCAATAACGATTTTTTGTCTAGACACTGGACAGATTGTGCTTTCAACAGAAAGAGCATATCTAGAAAATGTGTGGCCCTCATTGCTGCTTAGCAAATGTTTGATGGGATCGGCCGATCAATAAACAAAAGCATAGAAGCTCCAATCTGCACCCCCACCATTCTTCCCACTTCCTCTCCTTTATTTCTCCCACCTTCCCTAGCTTTCTTTCTAAACAAGCTTATAGATTCTGCAGTAATGAAAAAAGGTATTTATTGTTTGCTGTAGTCATGGAGAAAGGGAGTCAGTAGAATGGGCTTAAGGTCATAAAAAGGCTGTCACTTTGATAAAATCTTGGCCTGTGAGTAGATTCTGTTCCTTCCGATTCTCCTGGAGGCACAAATTAAGGATTATCCTGACCTCATTATGTTCTCTTATGGCTATCACAAACCAGACTCTTCCTTTGTTCATGGTTTGGAATTCTGAGAGGGTTTATAATAAAATCTATGGCAGAAAAACTGGAAATGAAATGTTCTATGCTGGTGATGCCCCAAACTACCATCTGTTACCCAGGTGCAAATCAGAGCTGGCATGTTCATGCTCCAAGGAGCCATCATGCCCGTGATGCTGAGAGGTACACCCATCTCAGGTTCTCAGTGCCTGTTCTCCTCTCAAGTAGTTTTAGAGTTTGAGCTAAACAAAAAGAGATTTGAAGATCATTCTCACCTCTTTAAGAAGTCACCTAGAATGATACATTCCATAAAGAACCCCCCCCCAAAAAAAGTCATACTATTCTTGATGTTCTCTTCTTGATGAAATCAATACATTTGATGATCTATAGGATCCAAATTGTATATATAGTTTCTCTATATGTAGCTTGATAATTAGAGACTTTCTAATTTTTTTGGAAGGGTGGTCTGGAAAATAGAATCCATGTTTTGCAAATGTGCTGACCAGAGAAATACAGAACTTCAGAAGCAATTACATAGAGACTATCTTAAGAAATCCATACTTACAAGATGCTTAAATGAAGCTCCACAAATTCATATATTCACCTGCAAATCCTAGGACCCAGGTATATCCTATGTAAATACTTAGTTTGTGAATCAGTAGATAAAAATAATCTATTCTTGTGTTTTAAGCGGTTTTTCATCTGTGACAGGTATCTTGCCCCCATAAAGATAGTTGAAGTAAAATTCAAAATGCTGCTTCTCAAAATAACTAATAACATTCCAGGGGTTTAGCAATAGACGCAAAGATGCAATATAATTGTAGTTATTTAAAGAGATAATTATGGTTATGAATTATACTTATAAAATGCTACTTGTCTTAGGTATAAATACAAAAGACCTAAATGTGTTTTATTCCAGTATGGGTTTGTTCTGTTGCTATTGCTAATGGCCATTGACTTGTAGGGAAGTTCAAGGAGACAAAGGGATCTGCCTTTCTTATTCATTGCTGTATTTCTAGTTCCTAGAATGGTTCTTGGCAACAGAGTAAGTTCTCAATAAGAATTTGTTGAATGAATGAATGAATAAATAAACTAACTTGTTTGGATTCTAGAGTTTCAAATAAATGTATATGGTACTGTATACTCTGTTGTAGAATTCAAGGTTACTTCTACATTGCTTTTTCTGGATATAAGAAATTGAAAACCCTGTGGATTTTTCCCTCAGACTCCCCTCTAGGCTAGCTTTTCTATCTTGCCAAGCTGGCAGGAGTTTGTTTATACCTAGACTGAGGTTCAATGGTCGGAGACAATGCAGAGTGCAGAGGGTGCTGCATAGAGATGAGCCACTTGTTCATAACTCATCCCTCCCCCAGTGCTTGCCATAACCAATGAATGCCTGTAAAGATAAATTCCATTTATTTTATAATCTTTCATAATCTGACAAAACAATATTAGTATGTAACCAAATATGGTACAATACTGTTTAGAAACTTCAAATTAACCATTCCTATTATAATTCTGTTCTGTCTCCTCAATAGCCTATTAGAGACTGTTTTCTATGATAAATAGGATAGAGTATGGCTAGAAACAACACATTCTATTGGGAAATGTGGAATTAAAATAAAGTTAATCAACTTACAGCAATGAGTTGGTAAGAGTTATTCATCATAGCTATTAACATGTTGAGTAGGACAACCAGAGAGATGACATTGTACGTCCCAAACATGGTGGCACCCACAAACTCAGTGAATTCATGCTGTGCTTTGACATTGGTCACATATAAGTTGATCAGCCCAAATATTGACCAAAACAGGGACTGGAGTGTCTCAAATAACCTGGAAAAAAGAGAAAAGGACACTAATAGCTATATTAATAGAACTATTATACAATAGGATATAACAATAAAATTGATTCCTATTACATATATTTGCTTAATTTAAAAATTAAACTTAATAAAAGGTATTAAAAATTACAAAATTAAACTTAATAAAAAGAATTAAAGAAAATTATCTTCATCATATAGCCCAAATAGTGTACTTCATTTTCCTAAGAACTTTGAAAGCTATTTAGTTTCTTAGAGGAGGAAATTTGACCCATAGCCCATTTTGCATGGCTCCTGAGGTAAGAATGGTTCTTGCTTTTCAAATGGTTGGGAAAAAGAGCTATTTAATGACATGTGAATATTTTATAAATTCACATTTCAATGTCCATAAGTAAAGTTTTATTGAAACACAGCCACAATCATTTATTGATGCATTGTCTATGGTTTCTTTTGTGTTAAAATAGCAGAGGTGAGTAGTTGCAACAGAGAACATTGGGCCTACATAATCTAAAATATTTACCATCCTTTTCACAGAAAGCTTGCTAACCAGTGTTGTAAGGCATTGATAGCTAATCAATGATACATCCTCAAACTTAGTCTTTGAAAGATGTCAGTTCATTCATGTGCTTTTGCTTCTTGGTTGTAGAAGGACTAAAAATAATGTTATCATTGTGGATTTCCACAATTAAAATTAAAGTTGTACATAGTGAATCCTGTAAGATAACAAATGTCAGAATGCTCAGATAAAAAAATTTGCTATTCTTCCTATTTCAGGGATCACATAATTCATTCCTGCCAATGAATGAACTCTGGTGTTTTATTGAAAGTAAAGTTTCCTTAACTTAGCCCAGGAAACGAAATAAGATACAGAGTGTCTGAACCTAAATGAAGAACGATTTGTTTCAGCAGGACCATCATCTTAGTGTAATGTAACCAAACGATAAAGGATTTTTACACTCTTTGACAAATGGTTAAAATAAAACTTTAATCACATTATATTGTAAAAACAAAAATAAAAACTATTCTCATATCAGTCATGGTGACTATGGAGGTAGGATTTCAGAAGTCAAGTGACCCAAGGAAAGCCGATCCATATGAGGCTGGGGGTTAATGGCATGGATTGATAAGAAAAAAATGAGCCCACTCTATCAGATTTCCTTTCTATATAAATTTGCCTTTGAAACACCAAGAGAATGAGGTAGTTGCCAAAAGGAGCCAAAATGACAGGAGTTATGATAGAGAGTCAGGGTCACTGGAATTATGAGAAGCCAAAAGTTTTGAGACAGCAAAAATGAAGGAATGGAGAACTGAAGAGAAATAAGCCAGGTAATAAATAAGTAAACACTGAAGAAAATAGACTTGGAATAGATGACTCAAATTAACATTGGTTCTCAGAGTAAACAATCTTAGAGTGCAGGCCTATGTTATCTCCTACTCTTCCTGAAGCCATGCCTTGCTCTAGATTCTGCCCCTGCTAAGATCAATCCTTGCTCAGAGGATCAAAAGGCTATAATCTTGTGCATGATTCTAGACCAAACTCCTGTTCCTTGAAACCTTCCTTGAATTTCTGGTCTGTGTAACTAGGAGAATCTAATAATCTCTTAATTGGCATTCATAACTTCTCTTCTTGAGTTTATTGCTTTAAAAAAATAAACAGCTTCACATTTTTAATTGTTCAATTAAATTTTAATTATAAAATATGTTATTATTTATTGATTTATTTTGCTATACCTATTCAACAGTGGAGCAAGTTATCATTAAATGATAAGGGGGATGATCTGATCAAATTCAATAAGACTTTGTTTTGCCATCAGGTGTGCATCATGTGAGGAGTTGACCATGTATTCTTTTTTTTTTAAAAAATATTTTATTTATTTGACAGAGAGAGATCACAAGTAGGCAGAGAGGCAGGCAGAGAGAGAGAGGAGGAAGCAGGCTCCCCACTGAGCAGAGAGCCTGATGTGGGGCTTGATCCCAGGACCCTGAGATCATGACCTGAGCCGAAGGCAGCAGCTTAACCCACTGAGCCACCCGGGCACCCCTGACCATGTATTCTTAAAGGCCAACCCAGATGTCAGATTCTAACACTATCAGGGAAAGTTTAATCTAATTCCTTGGCCCTAGGCAAAGGTTACTCTAAGTTATTCTTTGAAAACTTTCTCAGGAAATAAGTAAATTTGATCAGGCCATAAGTCTTTTATTTTTAGTAACTTCAAGGACAGTTTCTAAAATTAATGACAGTGTCCTTTGGATTCAATGTAAGATAATTTTTTTCTTTCTTTCTAAATGGCATGAATGCTCACCATGAATATCCAAATATAATTCAGCTGATTTTCCCCTGGTATCAATAGCAGTTCAGAGAGAAAGCTAGAAGTAACAATGATGTAAGTGCTATAATAAATTATATAAAATGCCACATAAATCCCATAACAGTTGCTTTTCTAAATGTTCAAATAAAAAGTGTGATGTAGAATAAATTGATTGCTATGGTTGAATAATACTGATTTGCCTCTGTCTAAATAAGAACTACTAATTATTAGAGAATATTAGCAAACCCTTCATCAAAACACTTATTTAAGTTTTTAATTAGAATTTGAGAAGGAGAACATTCAAAATAAGGTGACATCTTGTGACCAATTCTGGATTTCATTCTTATTTTTCTTTTCTTTTCTTTAGTGAAATGAATAAAAAATGAGATGTGCAGAATAGTTCCACTTAACCAAAATATATTTACTGTTAGATTAATTAAGACCCTAGTATTAAGACTTTAGTGTTTCTTATTTATATTATTATGTTAATTATTCTTTAATTATAAGGAATTTTAAAAAGGCAATCTAAGTTAACATTTTAAAGCCCCTGCTTCTAGAAATGCTTCCACCATTAGTGATTCCCCAAACTATCAATAGCAAGACTGCCCATAGATTGAAGTTCATTAACTGCAGTACATCTCAGACTACCTTTATGTGGCAACTATTTTCCCAGTTCTTTGGTGGGATAAGGACAGAGTGGTTCTGAGGATAAAGCCACACTTAATTAACTGATTCTTAGCATAAAGTCTTAGTTGACTAGAACCTGGCAGTTTCTATGGTTTGATTCTGTAGCATTGCCTTCCTAAAGATAACATTTTTGTCTCTTGCTCCTTAAAGATATTTCTCAGTTGCTACTTTAAAATACTAGCTTGCTTCCCAGTTAAATACTTATAACTAGATAAACAGAACAAGTAAAAAGGTAATAGATTCCACAGTTGAGGTTTCCCCCTACCCTTTGAAATGAAAATGATGAGGAGACATAAATTAATATAAGACACATCTGGCCATTTTATTCTTGGTTTATAAGGAATAATGCAATTAAAACAAAAGAAGTATGCTTTCAGTTGGCCAGTTCCAATTTTGAGGAATGAATATACCTTCAATAAACATAAAAGGAATTTTCTTAATGAGCCAACATCTGTCATAAAGCCCATGCCCCTCTCTTCGCAAGAGAGTCCCTTAACCAGAGATTACTAATTTAAAAATTGTATGTAGAATAATAGCAGTGACTAAATATTTGCTTTTCTTTCTTTTTTTTAGGAAGCTCAAATGTAAATATTTAATTAGAAGGAGAAAAAAAAAAAACCATACCAAACCGTGAATTTTGAAAAGCTGACAAATATTCCCAAATCAACTATTTTTTTGTTTTGTTTGGTATCATGCAGTTCTTCCCACATTAAAGAGAAAACAACCTGGAAGCATGAAAAGAGTAGGAAAAAAGTGTCTATTCTCTGGTGGGGAAATTGAAAGAGAGACACAGAAAACACAGACCAGGCTGTGTCCACTGGGAGCTCACAACAGTCAGGAGGGGACCAGGAAGACATCCTTGAAAAGGCACATCTGAGGTAGGATTTGGAAAGCAGAAGACAATTTTGCCATGTGGAAAGGACATTCTGGGATGAGAGGAGGATATGACATATTTGGGGATTGACTGGTAAATGTTGAAGAGTAAAATGTTTTTTTTTGGGGGGGGGTAGAGAAAGATGAGGCTAGATAAGGAAGCAAGGAGCAGATACATTGAAAGACCTGGTATGTCATGCTAAGGAATTTGGCAGTGTCTGGTAAGGAATGAGAAACCATGGAGACACTTTAAATGGAGGAGTATCATAGTTCAGAAAGTTCACTCAGGGAACAAGATGAAAGACATATAAAAGAAGGCAGAGGCCAGGAGTTAAGGAAACTTTGATTTAGGCATGGGTGGTGAGCAAGGGAAGATGATCCCAGGATAACGAAGAGCAGGAATAGACACTATTGACTGCATGTGGAAGGGCTGAGGAGGGAAGGATCTAGAATAAAGCAGAAGTTTCTGATTTAAATTTCTGGGTAAGTTGTGATAGTACTGACTAAGAAAGAGCAGTAAGGAGGAGGAAGAACAAATTTTTAAAGAGACTGATAAATTTTCCTTGGATTTAAATTTTTAGGAGATATGCATGGAAAGGCATCCATAGGCCAGCTGGACCTATAGATATCAGGCGGAGGGGTCTGTGCTAGTGATAGGACTGTAGGAGTCATCCCTCAAGACGCCTGGGGCTGCATCCATAAGTACACATGAGTTTTCACAGAGATACTATAATACGGTCTGAGGATGGCCACAAAGACGATCACTATTTAAAAGCAATAAATGAAATATAATTATCAGAGAACAGTGAGAAAAATTTGAGGAGTAAGAGACACAATATAAAGACATAGCAACATTGAAATTAAAGGAGGGCAAGATTTCAAAAGTGAAAGTGTTAAAAGGGTCACATGATGCAGACACATTCAATAAGCTTTAAAGAGATACATATCCCTTGACAGGGGGGATATGAAGGCCCTAGATATTTTCTAGAGCAGTGTTAGTGGCCTGATGGAAGCAGCAGCCAAACTGCAATTGGATGAAGAATGGATAAGAAGAAAACAAGGTATCTTGTTCAGGCTTCTTTTCCGGTTTGTGAATGTAGGGAAAGAGAGTGACAGGGGTGAAAGGTAGTAGGAAACACAGGGCTCAGAGTTTTGGCTTATGTTTGCACCCTGAATGGAAGGAGTAATAAAGAGGCACCAGGGAGATATAGGTGGGAGATAATGTTCTGCCACGACTGATAATGATAAACAAATGTAGCAATTTTTTTTTATTATCATGTTCTATAGCAGGCACCGTATTAGGTGCCTTACATGAAGCATTATGTTTTTTAATCCTCAAATGGAATAAGATCTCTGAGATGGTGGATAGTAAAAAAAAACAAAACAAAACAAAAAAACTTTGGAATTTATGGAGTAATATAAATTATAAAAAGAAATTATAAAAAGAAAATCAAAGACCAACAAAAGAGAAGAAATAAGCTGTAGAGGGCATTGCTAGACATCCTCTTGCAGTGACTGGACCCATTATACTGAAATAGGGTCACCAAGGGACAGGTCTGCCTGTCTCAGACATTCTATATATTCTAATGTATTAACTATACCAAGAATTATTGCTATATTTTTTAGTTTTTGAATAAAATAATCTGTTGTTTGCCAATTTACATTCCATGACCTGGGAAAAAAATTCAGGTAGGATACCTGATTAATTTGAGCTGAATGATTTGGGCCTATAATATTTGAGATATGCAGTAATCTGTTGCTTTTCATGATAATAGAAGAGGCCCTTGGCATGAGCACACTAAAATAATACGCAATCCAAGCAATTCAATACATTTGCTTCTAGAATGCGATTTATATTAGATATTTTGCCTCAGGCTTCCATAGCAATGACAAAGAATAAAATTAGTTCATAATATTTAAACATTAACCACAAAACCAGTAATAGAACTATGTGATTCCTGGGAGCTCAGGGATCATACGTGAGGATGGGGTTAACTGCAAATGATCAGATGTCTGAGAAGAGGCTGAGTCTTGGAACCAGGATTCTCCCTGAATGAAAAACAACGTAGGAGGTAACTCAGTTCTAGGTGTTGTGTGGAAGGATACGGCAACACACGTAGAAAATGCGGGGGTCGGGGTCGGGGTCGGGGTCGGGGGTGGGGGGTCTCGGGCAGCGGTTTGCATCAGGGCACGCAATACAAAGAGTTGGGGAAAGCGGGGTGAGCAGAAGGGCTCTCCATCAGAAATCAAGAGACAGACAACAGAGAATGAGACAGACAGCAGAGTACCCAGGATGTTTGTAAGTCGGAAGCCAGAGGTTGGTGGGATCTGACCGTTGTAAATCCCTGGTCTCAGCTGCCAGGAGCAAATGACCACGTCAAGGAGCACAAGTGAATGGGGAAAGATTAAGTTCAGGTATCAACACTAAGACACAACCCAGGGCCATGCCAGTCACAAGGACGTGGCTGTAAGGGGTTTCACCAAATCCCTCCTGTCCCAGGTCGGAAAAGGGCATGAGGAAAACGACAAGGCTGAGTAAGTTGGTCAGGCTGGAGAACTCCTAGCTGAGAGCAAACGATGAAAGGACAAGGGGAAGCTGCGATGCCCTTTTGTTTCCTCTATGACTCAGGGTTTGTATCAAATCTATTTCTGGAAGGATCTGAGGCAGCTAAGGCTGAGATTAAAATTTTATGTGCAAAGAAGCAGATGTGGATTACTTAAAATGGCGTTTTAAATATTAGGATCAAAGATAAAACATACAGAAGTGAATTAACAAAAATACTGTAGCCATAAGTGACTTAGTTTATATGAGGGAATTGATTTTTCCTACTTGAGAAATTATTGTACTTGCTTATTTAACATGAAATTCTATAATGGCCAATGAATAGGGTCTGATTTTTTAGTCACCTACAAAATGAACATGTATTGTTTAGGTATTGTGTAGAGGAACATGACCTAACTCCTTCATTAATCTGCGAATTAACTGTTTACCACAGTTGTCTGGTGATCACGGTGGGAAGGAAATGGACACAGGTGTGCAGACTGTGTGAGCATCAGACATAGGGCCATGGACCCGTGCTGTCAGCAAACTTGCTTGAGAATGACTAGAAGTTGGCACCGAGCGAGGCCTATCACTCATCAGGTGTAAGGGTACAGAGAGTTTTGTGTGCATAATTATAGTGGCCTAGGTTAGCCCGGGGTTCCTATTTTGGATTATTTCTCCATGCTTGGGTGTGTGTGTGTATGTGTGTGTATGTGTGTAATTAGAGAGTAAAGAACATGTAAAGGGACTTTCCTATCTGGAAAACACTGAAAGCTCAAGAAGTACTTGAATTTTCTCACATGACTGGCCTTATGTATATTCTATCTTTTTACAAGCTTATAAGCTGTCAGTAGAGCAGAGGTTTCCTCTTTATTTCTCATTTTAAAACTGAATATATAGCTTTCCTTTATATGAGGTCATTTTAAAAACCATTTTACTAAAACTTAAAATAAATGTTCTGGATATATATGTATTTTAATGTCAGAAGGATCCATTCATTCACAGCCACGTTAATTCTGTTTTCTGCACTAAGCACAATTTTCTTTGCAACCACTTGTCATGGTTCAAATTCATAATGTAATGCCCTCTGAATTCTGCACAATGTTACCAATAAAAACATCTGTTCAACTTACGTTGAAAATGCATTATTCTGCTTTTCACATCGTATGCCTTTACAGCTTAACCCTTTTGTTTCTTCATAATAGAAATACAATTGATTTAGGCCATTTGCAAATGCTAGCAACACAAGGCAGTATATGAATAGAAACTTCAAAATGTCCAGGAGCATTCTTCCCAGAGATATTTGCAGAGGCCCCAGATGAGAATTTGCAGTAAACAGTGAGATCAGGCGCAAGGAACTGAAGATGTTCGCGATGGCAAATAAAGCTTCAGCCACCAGGGTGGGATGCCACATGTCCCAAGATTCTCGTGGATTAAGTGCACTGTACTGGAGAAAAAGGAGAAACACAGAGAAAATGAAACAAACGCATACATGTGACTATGTCAAGTTCAGGTCTGAATGCTTTTACAGGTAGATGCAGCACGGTGGCCTGTCATCCTTCATGATGGTGGCAGCAATATTCATCTACACAAAAACAAGAGTTTATTAAAGACATTTATAATGTGTAAGCTTTAATCAAGGTGGCCTTCCTGGTCTGTCCTTGCCGTTGTTAATATGTGAGTTACGTCTAATCTTGACCTTTCCAATTGAACTTTAATAAAAAGAAAAGAAAATGTTACATTGAAAAAAAGCTGATTTTATATGGGGAAAAGATAGCAACATGATAACAAAGGAAGCTATGTTATAAAGGAAAACTACTAAATTTTGAGCAAAATTATCAATGGCTTTACTTATTGTATTTGACACATTTGCCTAGTCTAGATGAATGCATGTGGGATATAAATTACATATAAATGAGTGGAAGTACTGGTCCATTGCCCTGGAATAGTAATGACCAGTATGGGCATAACTGTCAGTGCTTGCTTTGTTCCTGCTATATCCTAGGTGCAGATAAAACCCAACTTGGAAATCATCCTGGAAGTCAATGAGTTATTAATTATTTTAATTTAACATGTAGAACATAGGATATTTGTTAGAACATTCCTTAATTAGATAAAATATGTGATTTGAGAGAAATATTTGCTATTTTATTAAACTTTGACTAGCCATTATTTAAAAACTAAGACTAAGTTAATTAAAATGCCAGCTTTGAATTATCTTGACACCGAGCTATACAAAGAGCAAAAAGAAATTCATCCTTTGTATTACTGAGGTAAATTTATATCCTTTTTTAAAAAGGATCAAATATGCTCTTTGACATACTGTTACAGAATCTATAATTAAACCTGTGTAGGAACCAAACAATAAATTGAATTCTTTTCTTCATACACATCCTTAAAAAATATGTCCAGACAACTGGCTGTTTTTCCTAATAAACATGTTAGAACAAACAGTCCTTCTGTATGAGTCCCATCAGAATATCAGAATATTTCCATTCTTATTATATTGCATTTTATACCAAAAGCCTTTATAAATGTTAATTAATTATCTTGAAACTAACAGATAGTATTTTTTTAAATCACCCTGGAGTGATTAAATCACAAGCTTCTGATTTTGTTTACCACGCAGAGTCTTGCTTGAGTGACAACTTAAAACAATCAAGTTTGAGCTAGAGGGAAATTATTTTCTATTTTTAAATGCTGATAACTGTTCTTGAACATTGCTAACTTCACCATAAAAGAGCTAATCACTGAAGATGCATAAACATTTGAAAACTTATTATTTTTTATTCATTACAACAAGTATCAAAGCGAGGGTTTGCGGTATCAACCACTAATTCTCTTCTCTTGGTCGCCCCATATACAGGGCACCTTTTCCTTCAAAGTCTAAAATCACCTTCACCTTTTTCTCACTTCTCTTGAAAGACACATGTTTAGGTAGAGAACGTCTCCCCTCACCCTCGCATCGATGGGTAATTCTCTTTCTCCCTCTGCTAATATGACACAGTAAGCATTCTTAAGGATGTGATCATTTACTCGGAATTCCTTTTAGCGCTTAACACAATGGTGCATCCAATGGGCACCCAAGAAACATTTTCTTCCATTGAATACTTTTTGTCCACTGAGGATGGGAGGGACATCTAATAAAAATGCTCAAAGAGATTAACACAAAATGCTGTGGGAATAGAGAAGAGAAAGTGATAAATTTCATCTGGGGCTGATGGGGCCGGAAATGAACAGAGATTACATGTTGTTCAAGCTTTAAGGGCCCTTTGAAATGATCCAGGCTTCTGGAGATGCTGTTCCATGTTTTCGGTCTCGCAGGCACTGCGCGCAGTGGGATATAGACTCCGTCATCACAGGGTGACGTGGTACTTCAGGTCCCTTCTTAGCAAACTGTCTCAGCTGGGACTTGCAAAATCAAGAGGAAGGCTTTCTATTTTATAAATCACGAGATGCTAGATTCTGCCCCAGTATAGTCACCCAAGTCTGCTTCAAAGTCTAGCACTTCTGGTAATTGTTGGGAAACAATGCTCTGTGAATATGTTCACATTTATGCATGGTCAGGGCTTCCTGAGCAAAACATTGCATGGCTGTTAAAAGATGTCTGAATGGCAAATAAGCCTGGGAAGTTAAATATAGAGACTTTCTGGGAGATTTGGAAACATCTCCCCTGGAGCCATCTGCTTAGATTCTAAGGATAATAAAACTAGGGACCTTTGCCTCCCCTGAGAGACTGTGTTTACTTTAGAAAGTGAAGGCCTTTCTCGTTCTCCAGGGGGAAGAGGGACAGCTGGCACAGCTGCACTGTGCAAGCTCTGAGATTCCGATTTCCACAGTCCCCCTCCTGTGGTACGAACCCCTGTATGCAGAGGGTACATCGGGCTCTCATCTGTTGCCCTGTGGGGAACCAATGTCAAGATTGTTATGTAAGTAAATAATTTGTTCTCTGATCCAGAAACCTCATCATCTGTCAGGATTCAATAGAGACATAAACATTTAGTAATTATCTCTTGATGTCGTTCTTTTAAATTTTGCTTTCTAATTTTTCTCCTGTCCTTCACATATACATTTGACTTCGATTTTTAAATATAGGCATGGTTTTACAGAGCAATTTTTAAAAATTCGTACAAACTACGGCATTCTTTGAACTTGGAGAGAAAAACTGTAATTCTTCAACTTTAAATGTAGTTTCCAAACTCTATTATTAGGAATTAAAATCTTAACTTGAATTTAAAATTTCTCTTTGGCTTTGTTTTCTAAAACTTCTTCACGAAAACTTCCAGACTCTTTTTATGAAGCCAGCATTACCCTGATCCCCAAACCAGGCAAAGACCACACCAAAAAGGAGAATTTCAGACCAATATCACTGATGAATATGGATGCTAGGATTCTCAACAAGATCCTAGCAAACAGGATCCAACAACACATTAAAAAGATCA